>JNEV01001185.1:0-127152 GCA_000697495.1 Saksenaea oblongispora B3353
ATTTGTGGTGGTGGTATTGGCGTTGGATGTGGACAACGGTGTGGTGGTTCGCTCGACATTACGTGTTTGAACCGTTCCACAGCCGATTTGCGATAAAAAATGCGTGTCGTAATGGAATTTATAGTTGCTGGCGGGATGGTGACATTTGGTCCGATTTGCACATCGTCCTTGTTCGAGAAAATGACGGAGCAGGTGAACAGTGAATTCATGGTATTGGATGCCACGATCAACTTGTGTTTCAGTTTTTTCCCGTCCGAACCAGGTACAATTCCAATGAACACTCCTGGATAACGACTGTTGGTGTCAGGGCCGGACCCTCCCGATGATTCTGCATGAATATTAGTTGATAAGTGCTTGGAGTAAACTTCGGTTGTGACAGTGAAGGCGGTGATGTAGCTGCTATGGATGAGGCAGCCAGCATGCAGGTCGGCGACAGACCGCAACCGTTGAGGGAAAACCGGAAATCTGCATTCAATTGTGCTGCGAATCAACTTGGCGGCATTGACAGCCTGCTCTTTCGTCATGGTGGGCAATGCTTCCTTGCATCCTGATCGAAACGAAAATGGTTGGACGTGATAATTCGAAAGCTGATTGAGTTTGTTGTCCTGGATATTTTTTTTTAGCACGGTACTTGTTTCGGTCGGCACAAGTCTTGCATAAACGGCGCTTGTTCCTGGAAAGGCTAATGCTATTTTTACGGCAGCCAGGACACAAGACTTTGTCCCTGGAATCCATGACCAAAACAAAAAGCAGACAAAAGAGAAATATAATTGCCCAGACAACGAGTCAACAAGTTGATGGGAGCGAGCCTGAAAAGGTGGTTGGCTTTCCAAAGCCACGCCTAATTGGCTTGTCTTTATTCTCAGGATTTTCTATAAATAAAGATATGAAACCACGTTGTCAAAAAACCTTGACATCCAGGGTGGGGAGCCAACCACATTTTCGGGCTCGCTCTTCGCTGTCCGACACAATCTCGCAGACAATGAGCCGAAAAAAAAAATGAGCACGTAGCAGGAGATGATTACAGAGTTTTGCACTGGTCAGTATAATTTGTCTCGACATTGATATGCTCTGCCGTGGTTGAGTTCGACGTTGGCACAAGTTTTATTTGGAAAATGTGCAAGCACATTGTCCCCTTAATATTCAAACCCAGCTGCGATTCGCAACTCGTCAGTAAGTGGCAGCCCACACTGAAAACTGCTGAGAATGAACACACCTTAAAGTGTGACTCCGCATTCTAAAAGGGAAATTGCGTAAAAAGAATCACCTTACAAGAGTGATGTGACTGCGAATTAACGGAAATTGAGAGTCTCGCTCATGCACCCGATTCTTCCTGTTCTGACAACCATGCTAGACGAAGATCCTCAGGTAGAATCTTCTACAACTAACACCGAACGACATGAGCAGTTCTTGAAAAGCATAATGATGGCTGGTATTGACGACGAAGGCGAAGAGGACATGGATTCGATCGATCCAGACATCATGAACACAGACTTCATGGAGTCTGACGATCTTGTCATGGACTTGGAAGAAGAAGCCGGTTTACCAGATTGGATGCGAGGTGAAGACTATATTGATGACGATGAAATCACGCAAGTACCTTTTTTTACTCTTTCCTTTCTTGGTGTTTCTTGTCAAGCTCACGCAATTGTGCATGTAGAACGCTGTTACAACGGACAAAAGAAGCACGCGAAAGATTAAAGACAGGCAGTTTAGAAGAAATAGCGAAGGATGTGGAGGACTTTGAGGACAATTTAGTAGCGACGGCTGGTATTGGTAAATCGCGTCGCGGCGGTAGACGACGCGTTACCGCAGGAGAGACAAAACTGTCGGAAGAAGTGAAGAATATGTTGGGTCGGGCCAATGCGTTGTATATTGCGCAAGATTATGGTCAAGCTATTGATCTTCTACAAACACTTATTACGCAACATCCGCACGTCTATCAAGGATGGAATACATTAGGTCTTGTTCACGAAGAAATGGGAAATTCAGAGAAAGCTCTTCAACTGCGTATGATTGCGGCCCACATGTGCCAGAAAGATGGAGGCCTTTGGAAGGAATTAGGTCTAAAATCTGTGTATGTAGCAGGATAGATGGATGTTGAGAAACTGATGTTATTCTTCAGGGAGAACAACGCAACACAGCAAGCAATTTACTGTCTTTCAAAGGCACTCATCGTGGATCCCACTGATGTAGATGCACTTTGGGACCGTTCATTTCTCTTTAAGAAACTGGGAAGAACGGATGATGCGATTGATGGCTTCGTGACGCTCCTTGAGATGTTGCCACATCACTTCAAGGTGATTAATGAGCTGGCGAAATTGTATCGAGCAAAGGGACAACCAAAAGACGCGATTGCATTATACGAAGTCGCTATGGAATACCACGCTAAGCACGACAAAGACGATGACGATGAAGACAACGAAGATGATGAGTTCAGCGACCGCCTTGGCTATGCCGAGGTCAACATGTTAAGTGAACTATACCTGATGTTGAACGATTATCGCCGTTCGCTTGAATGTATTAAAAACGGCTTGCGGCATATCCAGAAACGTCAGGGAGAGACTTGGTGGCTGGACCATGTTGATGATGACAATGAATACTTTGTGAACGACGAAGAACGATCAGAGTTTCCTATTGAACTGAGAGTACGCATGGGTGTTTGTCGTATATATCTTGGCCAGGTCGATGTAGCCTCGGTAAGTGATACGAAGTGACAAGTAGACGAATAGAATGCCTTACATTATACCGACTTGTAGCGGCATTTCAGTTATTTATTACGATACCCTGCAAACACCTATCCGGATTTGCATCAGGATATTGCCTACGCGTACATGGACAAACGACACTACGATCTTGCCCTGACAGTGTTTCAGAAAGTAATTGATGTGTCCGAAGTAAGTTATTGAGCGCTTTTAAAGTATACGCCGTTCTTATGTCGTATGTAGGAAGTGGAAGTAGACTTGCTTATCCGCACTGCAGACTGTTACCGTGAAGTTGGCGAGCTTGAGACAGCTGCTATCTTTTACGTCAATGGTAAGCTGCGCTTATCGTAGTTCATCCAGAACAAGCACTAACTTGTGCATATTCTAGTTTTGGATAGCCAACCTGAAAACCTGGATGTCATGATGTCTCTGGCAGCCGTGTATGAAGAGCAAGGAAAGGAAGAACAGGCTCTAGAACTTGTAGACTTTGGTAAATTGAAGAACATTTGCAGTACATTTGCTTATCCTTTACTTTACATTAGTCATGAAGAAAAATCGTGAGGTTCGCCGACAGAAAAAGGAGACTACCATAGCAAGCAAAAAGAGCGAAGAAGGAAAGCCAGAAAAACCGAAACGGGACCGACCCAAAAAAGCGTCTATTTTTGATGAAGCCCAAAAGCAATCCGATGCGGAACGATATAGGCGCGAAAGAGAAGAAAAGATACGAATTGAAGCGGAAAAAGAATTGCATGTGCAAAGCTTATTTGAGAAGATCGGCGAGCTGGAAGGGATGATGGGCCCTACTATTGTTGGCATGGACCGTGCAGTCATGCGGGAATACATGCGTGTGGCACAGGAGCTATGGGACGATTTCCAAAGCACCAGAGCGTTTTATCCTAGTACGCGGGTAATTAGGGAGCCTTTCGCTATGGAACCATTAATGGTTGTTTTTGTCTAGTCCATAAGATTCCAAGGTTTTTATGCTGTGCGTTCAAGACGGCCGCAAGGGCAGTCGCTTGAGTTGGAGGCACACCAGATGGCTAACCGATTGCGAGGTCGTATCAACCGGGAGCGCCAAGAAGAAGAAGACGAATTAGACGAAGATGAGCAAGAAATGAAAGAAGAAGAAGAAAGGGAGATGCGTATGAGTACTGCCAATCATTTCCGGCAAATTACGTTTGATATCTGGATGCGGACATTTATGAAGGTGAGATGCAGTTGTCCATTCCAGTGTGACCTAACGGCGCCTATGTAGTATGCTTTTATGCTTGCAACGACACGTCGTGTCGATGAAGCGTATAACCTGTTGAAGCGGGCGAGCGAAGCGAATGTGTTCTATCACGACACAGACAAAAAGACAGCCCTCAAGCTGGCCTTGCTGGGTAAGTCCTGCCAGGAGACATAGCGAGCAATGCGTGCTGATTCTTGTTGCAAGGGTGTGGCATGATTAACAACAACGAAATGATTATTGGAGAGGCTGTAAGATGGCTGTGCAACTTCTATCCGTTCAGAAATGATCCTTATCGTATCTACTCGGCCGTCATGTCAAAGTATGTAATCAGCACCATGTGCACAATGCCTGAAATTCTAAATGCATATTAGTGGTATACGAGAAATGGAAAACTTTACCGCACAGAACTCGATGAAATATATTATCCGTACGATCCGTCTGATGGATGCTGTGATCGCCAGACAGCGCGCAGTGGCAGGTGGCGAGGAGGCAGCAGAAGATATGGAGGGAATCGAAGAGCTGCATGGTGCCATTCTGGCTATGTATAACACTACAGAAACCAATGAACAAAACTACAGCCGCTATTACCATGTTCCCAAGCACTTGCTCGACAAGGAGGCTAACAAAACCCTGGGAATTGCAGCGCCAAAACAAATGAACCCACTGTTGCTTAACCTGTTTGGCAATCTCATGTGTATTGGGCGAAGCTATCACGCTGCTTCAGGTAAAGATTTTGTACGATTCAGTAATTTCTAACCACTTCCATTTAGTCTTTTACATGCGTGCTTATGCTATTGCGTCCACTGAACCAGTCAATGTCTTATGCTTGGGTATCTCACTGATGCTGCGTGCAATGCAGCGTAAGTCTGACAACCGTCACTTTCAAATCACCCAGGTAAGCAAAGGAACCCAAATATTTGCATGTTAACTTCTCGTCCTTTGAAGGGAATGATGTTCTTTCAAGAGTACGCCAATCTGAGAGGAAATACCCAGGAAGTTGAATATAACATGGGACGTGCGTTCCATATGCTAGGTACGAAAAATAAAGGACCAAGGAGACAACGGTTACTAAATGTTTATCATCTAGGATTGACACATCTTGCTGTACCTCACTATGAACGGGCCATTGCTATGCCATCTGCTGCTAAGAGAGGCAAAGTACGGGAGAAGAGCAGCGAGGATATTTATGCATGGTCAGAGGAGGATCTAGATGACTATGACGATGACGATACAAATTTGAGGCGAGAGGCTGCCTATAATTTGCATCTCATATATATGACCAATGGCTCTACTAACTTGGCTCAAATTCTTCTTCGTAAATATTGTACCATATCTTAATTAAAAAAAAAAACTGCTGCACTTGCACCCCTTGCCATTCGCTGTCGCTCGCGGTTCCATTGGCTGAAAAAAAGTCTGCCCAGTGGGATTCTCCCCAGGAACACGCAAAAGGATTGTACAGAAGTGAACGAGTCTAGACAAGATTGAAACCAAATGTTCTACTGAATATTATGCGCACTAAAACAGCGGAGGGATTCCATGGTGTTGTGCTCTTGGTGGTCTTCCCTAGGAATACCCTCAAGTAGATATATAGCAGAACTGATGCCTATATGAAATCGAAGCAAATAGGGTTGTATCTGATGTATATGAAGTGAAGTGTCAACTTCAATGCAATGTATCTTATCTTTGTACTGTTTATATTGATGCTATATTTCTAGCCAGATTCTTTTTCTCTTTAACAACCAGTACGGTACCTGTATCTCTTTCGCCAATATTATCTTCTTCGTCACCGACCCTTAGTGTCCTATAATTTCTTTCTATCTATTATCCAGAAAATCTGCACCAACTACTATCCTGCAGCAATTGGAGAAGGTATGTTTCAAAAAGGCCGTACATGTCGTGTACTACTCGCAGCGAGTAAAGCGAGGTGTATACGATATCAAAAGGACAGAAGAGCATATGGGGAGCCATATGCCCAGCCGTCCCTGCCACTAATCCTACGTCAGCAACTGCAGCTTGCATGGTTGAATCGTCAAACTGGGTACAGAGCACTCGAATTGCAACTAATTTTGCTTTTATCCTATAGAGATATTTTACCAGTTGCTGTTGAACAACCTCAATCTGCTCAGACGAATCATTGAATCATTGAATCATTGACAGTCAGGATCGCTCAGTCCAAACACGGTGTACCCGACTCCTTTCACGGGTCATATGATCTGGAAAGATCTGGAAAGGAAGCGAAGAAATGATTTCGGTGTGATGCCAGAGCGTGGAATCGAAAAAAAAAAAACACAGCAGAAACTTCTCTTCAGTATCTGCTACTACAAGGCAAAGGTGATGCCGTTGCACATACGTTTAAGCGCTCCAAGATTTATTATCCATTTTATCATCTATTTGCATTCTTTTCCTCTCGGCTGGAGTGAAACCGGGTGGCCATCTGGCATGTGGCATTTTCTTTTTTAACACATTACACCGCTGACAACAATCTTCACCTCTTCCACCTTAACTATTTCGTTATGAGCAAAAGATCAAGATCTGCCTCGAAATCATGTAAGAAATGCATCGAATATTTTATCTAATTATACTTAAACATATACAGCGCATTCTTCATCCAAAGGAAGTAGCAGCGACGATGACTTTCAAAAGCCCCTGCGTCGGCCAAAAGGGAAGAGACAGCGAGCTGTCAAGCAGACATCCCCAAAAAAGGGAAAGGGAAAGGTCAGGTTCTCTGCCACAACGCCTTCGGAAGGTAAAGCTGTTAATGGTACTTTATACATAACCTCAATTATCGGCCATAAGGTGAACCGTCGTCATCTCGGAGAACAAAGGCCGAAATCAAATTTGAACAAGCCAATTCGAAACGGAACACAAAAAGAGAAACCAAGGCTGAACAGCAGAGGCAAAAGCAAGAGGAAAAGATAGCTAGAGGTGCTGCAATTGTGTGCAGTAGTTGCGGAAAGTTTGGCCACAGCATGTCTTCCAACAAAGAATGCGATAATTACAAACCAAAGCGAAAGCAAACCACGGAACTGAAGAGGACATCTATCATCAAGACATCGCTGAAAAATACTTGCAAGAACAATGAGTTTGTCAACGTACTTGATGGAGTTGTCAAGCATGTGCGCGACGTCACGTACTGTGGTTCACTGTTCGCGAATTATTACATACTGCGTCTTCTTTCGCAAAATCAGCAAGTTCCTGCGTTTTCGCTTCATTTTTTTTATGATTTATTTGCATTGGTTGCAGGACAAGGATCAAAAGCCCCACAGCATGTCAAAGATGTATTTGAACTTTTCCGAGGTCAAGTTCCAGCTTTCGACCCATGTGTGTTTCGTTCTCAAGGCTATATGACTCTGATTTCGGATGGTGCGAAGCAGTATGAAGAAGCCGTTCGTAATCATATCGTGGCAAATTTCAAAAGCAAAAGCGTTCAGTATTTCCTGATACGGTTATCGGACGTAAAGGATTCGGCATACATTGGCAAGACCACTATTGCAGAACGAAAGCATATGGCATCTTACATATACGATAAGCTCACCAGCGATGAGCCCAATAAGGTTACCTGGCCACAGGTTCTGGAGTGTACCAAGAGTCGGGAAGCACTGGTACACCGCTTGATAGAATCGGTCGATGTGGGGCCACGCCCTGTTACCGAAGAAAACTTGAATGCAAACCCTCATCAATATTTACCATGGTTATTTCAAGTACTTCAGCGAATCGAGAAGAAGGTGTCTATTCAAGAGGAAGAACCACAAAAATATGTGTCAAATGCATTCGTTTATCGTAACGTACAGGAGGTAATCGTACAATGTCAATTTATTCGATAGTTAATCATTGGCATAAATAGATCACGAAGGGCCTTAAATTGTCAAAAAAGCTGATATCGAGTCTGAACACTGCTATTCGTACGGCCATTCGATCGCGAGCTTCTCTGAAGCTACCAAAACGTTTCGATCAAAGGCTACTTGGCGATTGTTTGTCAAGGTTAGCTGAATTTGTCAAAAATACCACAAGCAGCATTGGAGAAGGAAATTTTAGGCCGTTAAAGTATACAGACCCGAAGGGTGCTCGGCGTTTCACGCTGCTTCCTGTTTATTCTTTTCAACTACGCCACGTTATGCTTGACAAACAGTCGTTTTCTCGCATGTTGAACAAAGCAGGAATTACAGCAACCAGTGCGGTATTGTCAAATGAACTCGCCCGCAAGGAGTATTTTCATCTTTTTAATACTCGAAAAATCGGTTTTCCAACATTGGAAAGTTTGGAAACAGAAAAATGCATTTTCTGGTACCTACATAGACGTTTTGCATTGTCAGATTCTTATATACGTTTAATAGGGATACAATCCGGACCGACGGAACAGACGTAGAGTTCATTTTTAAGAAACCGAAACGGCCCAAGCCCGCACCGCCTTTGACGCCTGCCGACTTGCGGAACAAGATCGACAACTCGGTCATCTGGGGAGTCGACCCGGGGGTCATTGATGTGTTTGTTGCTGTTGATGGGTCGTGTGAGGAACAGCACCGTGTACGGTCTGTAAGTACAAAAGAGTACTACGATATCTGCGGGTTCAATCGAGCAACGCAAAAACGACGGGAGTTTCTGGACCAAGATCCTGCAATGAAGAAATTGATCGACGAGATCCCAACGCTCAAGACTGCCGACTCAACTGTGTTCTTATCTTCTGTTCAGTATCGACTTCAGCATCACCAAGTCATTTGTGCTTTCTATGACCGAGATGCAAGGTATGATTTAATTTCGTTGCAGAGGCTTCACACTTAACACCGCATTAGATACAACAAATTAAAGTTGAAGTCATACATGAACAAGCAAAAAGGAACGGCACATATTGTAAAATGTCTTTTAGGCGGAAGCAAGAAGTATTCGAACGGAGTGCAGGAAGCATTTCCGAAGAAAAAGAAATGGAGACCTCTCTGTCCAAAGGATAATGAAAATGACAACAAACCTACAATCATAGCATTTGGGAATGGTGCATTTTCTGGGACCATGAGAGGAAAGATCAGCGCTCCGACAAAGCGAATACTAAAAAAACTACGAGAAATGGCTTGGCAAAAGACGGTATTGAGCACACTGAATGCGTTGAACATGCTAACATGGTCGTAGAAATATGCGAAAGTTGTGTTAGTCGACGAGTATTTGACATCTCAAATATGTCCGAAGTGCCAAGAGAGATGCTTGGAAAACAAAAAAGAAAGACGGGACGCGAAAGGAGAAGAGGGGGCAAAGATCCACGCTGTTCTCGCGTGCAACAGGTGTAGAACGACGTAAAATCGAGATGCAATGGCCGCGATGAATATCAGACAGGTGTTTTGCCATATGGCATACAATGAAAACAAGCGACCAGGAGCTTTTCAACGCCCATCAACGAATACCGCTGAACGCAAGACAGTGGTGTCCCGCAACATGTAGAGCAAGGCTTAGGCCGTGTCTCTTGTTGTACCATATAAACACCTCAGTTGCGTTTTAAAAATATATATTTTCTATTTATTTTTGTTGGTATTGAAATGTGTGCTATATACAAAGTAAAGAAAAGTAGTGGATAATGCTAAAGTAAGGAAAGGGGATAATGGTGTTTTTTTTAGGCCTTGAGGGCATTTTCAGTTGGTAAAATTTCTTGCACATCTGTTGTGGAGGCATTTGCGGCGACGACGTACTCTTCTTCAAATTCTTCGAGATCTTTACCCTTGGACTCGGGAACCCAGAGAATAGTGACGACCATACCGAGGAACATAACGGCGGCAAAGATACCCAAGGTTTCTGGCAAGAAAGCATGTTCACCCTTCTTGGTGCTTCCGATGTCAACAATAACGTTGAATGCAAAGGCAGCGAGAATGGCACCAGCTTTACCGGAAGCGGCGGAGATACCGTGGGCAGAGGCGCGGACCTTGGTGGGGAAAACTTCACCGGGAATGATGAAAGTAGTACTGTTGGCACCAAAGTTTTGGAAGAACTGTGCAAGAGTGAACAAGGCAATGAAGGCAGGCATGGCGTTGGTGCGGAGCTGGTTGTAGGCGGCAGCAAGGATAGTGAACAGGACGGTAGTGACAGCGAAGCCCATGATCTGGATCGGGCGACGACCCCAACGTTCGACGAAGAAAACGGTGAAATAGTAACCGGGTACGAAACCAAGACAAGTGATGATGATCTGACCAACGGTGTTGGCCCACAAGGTTTCATAGGGTGTGTCGCGGTTGGAGTAACCAATGGCGGATAAGATGGCTGTGTTGTTCAATCCGAGACCGTAAAAGGCAATGTCAAGAAGGAACCAGGAAAGAGAAGTGCCCAACAAGACCTTGAAATTCTTCCATTGACCGAAGTAGGCACGGAACTCAGCCCAGTGATCACGCTTGGCTTCGACCTTGGTGTACTGCTTGGAGAGCTCATCCGAGACTTGCTGACCCTTAGCGGCGGCGGCGGCTTCGACATCGTGGTTGACGTTCAATGAGTAGCGGGGCGATTCGGGCATAGTGAAACGAAGGTAGATGGTAGCAACAGCAGGCACAGCACCAAGACCGACGCAGAGACGCCAGACATAGTCGAGGTTCATCACATCGGCGTTGATAGCGTTTTTGAAAATTGCCAACAGGATCAAGGTAACAATGGCAGCAGCCAAGTTGCCGATACCTTGCATAGAGAAGATCAAAGCCATCATCATACCACGTCGACCAGTTGAGGACCATTCGGAAGTGATTGTAGCAGACATAGGGTAATCGCCACCCACACCGATACCAAGAATGAAACGCCAGAGACCAAGGAAGCCCATTGCAGAAACACCACGAATAGCCGAAGCGGAAGTAGCACAGTTAATTGTACCAAGAATAATAATCATCAATTCTGCACCATAGATCTTGCGACCAAGAATGTCACCGAGAAAACCGAACAGGAGCTGACCAATCAATGTACCAACGGAAGCCATACCCTTGATAACACCTTCAATGTCGGATGGGATCTTGCTACCCTGATCGGCGTAGTACACGTAGCCCAACATAGGTGAGATCAAGTTGATAATGAAGACATCATAAGAGTCGGTGAAGAAACCAGCACCAGAAGTCAAGATTGTTCGAAAGGTGAACCAATTCCAACCAGTGCCTGCACCGTCATCCAGTTTCTCCAGGCTCTTAAGTTTTTGTTCAGCAGTAGCGAACTGGTCCTGCTCGTGAGCGGAAAGGGTGGTCGACATCAAAGAAGAAGAGAAGAGTCTTGGAGTTGTAGATTAAAAAGATGATTTTCTCTATTTTTTGCCCTTTTTATTTATTTTCCTGAAGGGTGGTTGTCAAGTGAGGTCGTGTGACAGATACGATTGGATGGTAAATCCTTTGTCTTCCATTGTTTCTAAAACTTTACGTTGAAGCCCAATCATCGTCGGTGGAGGAGTCGCGTGGGGCCAACGGTGGTCTTTGAGCAAAAAAAAATTTTACCAACGTGGCATGGAAAATGAATTTGATTGGTCGATTCAGTTTGTTTTCTTGAACATCCAAGAAGAGCGGTCTTCCTTGATTTGTCCTATTTTTCCTCTAAGAAGAAATAAAATTTATACCTACTATGGTATTATTTCCATACATCATAAGTAAAAAGCACCACAAATGGAGCGTCCGGGCATTAGCTTATTCTCAAGTCTGTTGATGCTGAAGCACAAAGCATCTCAAAATCAATGCTTTGAAGCGGACTTTGACTACCAAACGGGCCGAGAAAAGTAAAATTAGAACTGGTCCAAGAAAGTTGAAGGAATATCCCAGGGATTCACTGAATACCATTAGTCAACAAGAAAAAATTTTTTTTTCCTTTTGTGGGAGAGGCTGATAGTACCAGAAAGGGTTAGAATAACCTTTCCGTTGGGATCAACCACGCATACAAAGAGAATGATGGCTGCTGCAAAACATATTTTTCTTTGCAGGTTGCAGTATCGGGTAAGAAATCTGAAAAGCGGGGAGAATGCCTCATTTGATCTCATCCGCGTAACTTGGTGACACGATGAGCGGGAAACCAATCATTTCTTGCCCGTGAGCTCACCTGGTATCATCCATGAACCTTATTGTTACGGGCAAACACTACTTCCTTTTCCCCTGAAACAAAGATTATCTTATGATACGGAGTAGTTACCGTGTTTGAAGACATGTCAGCACTATTCGGAATACATCTTTGCGTTGAATAGTTTTACCAGTTTCCCACAAGTATCACCCGCTGGTGCATTATTTGGTTTGCATTCACGCGAACAAGCATTCACGGGTGGCGTATACATTTACTGTTTATTACCATGTCCATAAATCACTCTGCGAGGACTTACGGGAACAAGGTTTAAAAGAGTCTAAACGCAGAGATGATGCCAATGATAAGCATCCTTATCACAGATTACTGTGCTTACCGTAAAATCTAAACCTTTGCAGATCTTTCATTCTAGGCGGATATTCGAGCGGGGCAACAGCATATTTTTGGACGTTCACCACCATCACAAATAGACCGTTCGATGTAATACTTCTCCTAGCATTAATATCGCAATTCTACAGCATTTACAATCCTGAATGACATAGTGCTCGACCCTACGAGCAGCAACGATATTGCATATATTCTTTGTTTTACAGCTTTGACAAACTTATTAACCGTATCAGACGAAATACAGAGTACAGGATGCCTGGGATGTTAGGTACTCGCTAAGTGTTAATACTAACGCCTCACCACGCACTTTCCACCTCTTCAAGCTTTTACACAGTTCATAAACTGTTCTCTTTCGATAATTTATATAGCGGCAATGGTTATTACAGAACATCTTACTCCAAACACAAATAATGACATAGTGTCGTTGTTGTTTGGTTTTCATCCAAAGCACCCACACTTCTTCTTGCGCGATTTATAAAACCGCACACTGATACTGGCTGTTTTAGGAAGAACGTTAATGTGAACGCGCACAGGAATTGGAGGGACTATCGGACCTGTATGTGCTGCGAAGAACTACTGCATTATAGTTTGCGTTCTTATTCTTTTATCCTGTTCTTTCTTCATGATTCATGCGGCATTCACCGTTGAATTATTGTTGTATGGCAGTGTTGCATTATGAAACGAGGCTATCGTAGGTTATATGCTTTTTCTCTTCACCCTAATAAGGGCCTATGTTTTGTCTCATTTCTCAATCTATTGTTTATTCAGCCAATACAGCACATCTTTTCGCTTTTTATTATGATGTAGGGCCACTTTTTCCCAACTAGATGTATATTTTTGGGATTAAGAAAGTTACAAAGAACACCCACCCCTTTCGTTCTGTGCGCATAGACAGCGTTTCTTGTTTGTTTTTGTTTTTAACCTGGAGGCGGATTATCTGACCTTAATGAAATTCTTCTAATACCTATTTTTTACCTTTGACCAAAAGACGTCCCAATAGGATTTAAAACGGAACAGAAGAGCTGGGGACAAGCTGTATCTTTTTCTCTTGATCATGTATCACCTTCATTTTTATCAATCTTTACTTCTTTCCCGTTCAATTTCCTCTTTTTGGGTGTTAAGACACCCTCAGGTTCCTCCAATGATACATCTATTCTATTCAGCTTTGTTTCCAAAAACAGAACTATTTTGAAATCTAAGACTTCTATCTTTTCCATCGCAATACCATGGCTCAATCGGGATTCGTTATTGCTGACAGCGTTTCCGGGTATTTCAACCATATAAAGCATTTATTGACCAAATATCTATGCAATGCCAAATCGGATATGGTAAATGTATAGAAAGCGTCGGAAAATACTTTGTACTGTTAGCTATAATAATAGTCGGGTTTTATCAATGCGGTATAGGTATATGTGTGATATGTATAGGTATAAACAGTCAACGAAAAAGTACTGTCAAACTCAGTATATTTCAATATAATTTATGTATAGTGTGAATAGCCTCAAATGAGATGTATTTCGTATCAAATACCCTATTCAATGTGCAGAAACCAATGTCGCTAAAGTTGGCGTATCCATACTGCATACATCGTATTGTAAAATTGCAGAAATGCGACATTGCTTCGATAACTGGTTCGCTCCTGCGGAGACTGGGCGGTTAGTGCAGATCACTCCGATTCGTCAACGCAGAATCCTGTTCTGTCCTACCTAACAAGACTCCGACAATCCTATCAACGTCGACGAAAATCCCACGCGTATACACGCGATCATTCCCAATAAACATGTTTAGAACGAGATGATCGCGTTCATATAGTGGTTAACACACCCACTAGCCAAATTGGTCCGTGTTTCATGATTGTAAAATCAACAGAACTGTAGTTGATTATCAATGCTTAACAATAATTTGTCGTACACTGAGAACGACGATCCAAGTCGGATGATTTGCTGATAACGCAGTGTCCCTGACTGTAACCATCAAGATCATCAAGTGCGCACCATTATGTGTTACTCACTTTGGAACACCGCACTCCGAAAGTTTATGGCTTTTTAAAAGCTTATTCTACGCTGCGCCATTTTGGCATTGCTCTCTAATTCTATAAAACAAAAGGTCAGTATGAGAAACAAAAAAAAACAAAGGAAGGAGGAGAATAGAAGCAAAAAGGATTGGCGAAACACGTAGACAGTTAAAAGGACGTCAACAGAAGATGCTAATCAGAGATGGAAGGGCGTCAGGAAATAGGAATATTTTTCTATAGATCGGGAAACTGAGAATGATTCGACAAATGTAGGGGATAGTGGTATCGAGAGGCTTTACGCTTGTGAGTCAGCTAGTGTAGAAAGGGCTTTGGGGCATCAGGAGCGCGTAGGAGAAGATCTGGGTGGCACTGTGCATCTATCGTGCTTGTTCAACAGGCACGAAAGAGTCGATCATGTTCGGTACCATCTGACTTGTTGTGCCTTCGTTTCGTATAAACTAGTCGGAAATTGGGTTCAGGGAGATCAAGAAGAATTCCGTTCCTCGTGGACACGCAGGCAGAGAGTTGCATGGGTATGGCGGCAAGTAACCAAAGTTCGCCACCGAAGATCCATCAAAGTCACCATCATATGCAGTGGCTATGTTCTACAAGTATCATTGATTTCCAGAGGATGAGATCGATTCGTAAGCGTAGGCGGCACACCCTGAAGAGCTTTGTTAGTGGACCACTATAGACTGCCCAGAAATGGTCGTGAAGGAAGAAGCAAATTTTTTTTGTGAGATTTTATGTCGCTGTTAGGGGAAGAGGATAGTGAGTCTGTGCGTTGGAGACAGAGCTAAGGGCTGGACTGGGCGTTAGTGAGCTGTGAGGGAGGAGGAAAATGGGTACAGCGTCAGTGATGGGAAACGAGGAATTTGGTTTGTAGAACGGAAGTGCGAGTGAACATAGAAGGGACGTTGACAAGGTGATATTCTGTTCTCCTTCTATAAATCTTAATCGGCATTGGAAGAAACAAGTATAGCTCTTCCTATTGGTTGTAAGTGCGTGGTCCAGTTCATCATTTTCCTCTTTTTCCACCTGCGCAAAGGATTGCGTGCAAAGGTCTATAAACGCAAGATATAGCGAATAGAATGGATGTTGATGCACTGTGCAGTTGGCATTTTTATCATACTGCTTTGAGTTGTGCTGTCAGGCGCAAATTTTGATTTGTGTGCGCAGCTATGTGACCGCCAAGGATACTTTAGACAGCTCGCGACACCTAATTCCCATCTTCATCCTTTCACCTCATGACGAAGCCTGCCCCAACACAGAATACGAATGAATCGCCTCGTCAGGTCTTGATCTCAGCCCCCGGAAAGGTCATTTTGTTTGGCGAACATGCAGTAGTTTATCAAAAGGTTCGTACCCCGCGGCCTTGTACCTTATCTAATCGAGAGCCAAATAATAGCTTGCTGTAGCGGCATCTCTGGGCCTTCGCACTTATTTGTACCTGGAAACGAGAGAAGATGACGTATGTTATGTTAAGCTTCCTGATGTCGGTGTGGATCGCAGCTGGTCCTTGAGTGATCTGCCATTGATGGCCAATCATCTCGATTCAGGTACGCGAAAGACAGGACGAGAATCGTTACTTATAGAAAAAAACAAGATGACCTTCATCCAATGGACATGCCTTCTGATCTGAAGGAGCGCCTGAAAACACTAATGGGACCTATCACCGGTGTAGCGCAGGAACAGGCTTTGATGGCCTTCTTTTATCTCGTTGCTGTGTTGTCTACAAAGGACGCCAAAGGCTTCACCATCCGCACGCGTTCATTTTTACCAGTAGGAGCTGGTCTTGGTAGCTCTGCTAGTTATTCTGTTGTCCTTGCCACTTCTTTGCTGGTTCAGTTCGGTCATATTGCTGCGGGCGAGGTCAGAACAGCAGCTGCTCTGGAGAAGATCAATCGATTTGCGTTCAAAGCAGAACAAGTGATTCACGGAAATCCCAGCGGTGTAGATAATGCTGTAGCTACATTTGGTAAGCTCTGAAGGGGATATAGTATCATGTTGATCATGGTATCAACCCACAGGTGGTGCGAAGACCTTTGTGAAGGGACAAGGCTTTTCCACATTGGAAGGCTTCCAGCCATTGCGGTTACTACTCACCAATACCAAAGTTCCACGATCTACCAGCGCTCTTGTAGCTGGTGTGGGCGAGAAGAAATCAAAATACCCTCAAGTGATCGACCCTATCATGGACGCAATAGACCATGTCTCACTTCAATGTCGCGACGCATTTGAAAGATACAAGAGTGAATCCATGCCGACAGCCCTTCTTGAAGAACTGGAGGTACTAGAGAAACAGTCAATTCATAGACGTTGTCAACTTTAATATCATTAGGACCTCGTGGATATCAACCATTGCCTACTGAGTGCCCTTGGAGTCAGCCATGCAAGTCTTGAGAAAGTCCGTAGCATCACCGGTGCCTGCGGCATGAAGACAAAGCTGACAGGTGCAGGTGGAGGTGGCTGCGCAGTAACTATCATAAAAAATGGTAAGTTGCAGCTAGTGAAAGTACAATACTCAGTTGCGTTATAGATGTACAGCAGGAGACCATAGACAAGGCAATCGCTTTGTTGGGAGCTGAAGGGTTCGACTGTTACCAAACATCCGTAGGTGGAGTAGGTGCCGATGCGGTCATGCTTCAACAAGATCAGGACGAATCATGGATGATGGCTGCAGATCGTACTTTCTTAGATAACCATTGCTATTCTACATAATTAATAGGAAAAAGAATGTTGCTGGCGCCCAAAAAGCAGGTTGCATTGTGGTATTAACTGTCAAATATATATCGCCAACACGAAGGGGCTACTTTTTAATTACCTTTAGTTCTTTCATACCGTCCTTTGTCTATACTATGTGACGCAAATTCTCGAAAAAAAAAAACACAGTGTATTGTCTCTAGAAAGACCTAGAATGCGAGGAACATAACGCTCTATGGTTCGAGATACATTTTAATGAGCACAAGCCCTTCTAGATATGTTTCCTTAATGAATTTTGCTCAGCAAATATCCTTTTATACTTGCATGCACTACTCAATACTCAAATGCAAGAAGAAACAAAAAGTACGAAGCAGAGTATACAAAGAGCTAGAAAGGCGCTCATGGTTTTGTTCAACCGCTGTAATATGCTATGTACAGATTTCTTCCAAGGTTGGAAAGAAGTTGCCAAGTTAACGTAATAAGGTAGCGCTTATCTTATGTATCTAGGAAAAGGATAGTTTTGAATTACTCTCAGTGCATTGGCCATTTTGCAAAAGTTTATATTACAGAGACTAAGAGATGAAGTTCTTAATTATGTGTAACATACAAAATGACCGAATGAATGTGATACGGAGAAAGCTGGTGTATTTTTCCGGCGAAGTAGACAAGGTTGATGGAGTGCTATGATAACAGACAAAAATCTTTTAAGTGTAACATGCTTCTTCTAGAGAAGAGGATAACCCAGAGCATTTTTGAATAAAAGCTTATGCCAAGAGACTCTTCCGAGAAAGCTTCTTTCTCTGTTACACAAATTGTTAGTTCAAATATCGCAACTCAACTGTCTCCATAGCCCGTATCTCGGAAGAAGGACATTTCTATACAGACAAGGAGAGTGGGGTAAGTTAAACTTAAATATAAGCCATATTACTCCTATCTGACATCATCTATCTCAGGAAATAGAACAAATTCAGTGGAATCTCTGAAGCCCAGTTCCGACTCGTGTGTACGGATTGTAGTGTTGTCAAAGAAGGATAATTGGAGACCAGTAGAACTGTATTCCATATTACTCTTCCCTTTTCATGTTATATTGCAGCAGCTATTACCTTTTAACAACCTATTAACCTTTAATATATAGATAGACTCATAGATCACTAAAATTATCCCTCGACTATTAAAATTGGACTATGCAAATAGCGTCATTTCCCATAATGATCGATGATCACATCCATTTTTAGGGGAAGCGTGGCAAATGGTTTCTCTCGGAATTGGATTGATGTACCTGAGTATAGCCCAACCCCTTCTTCAGTAGGAGCGTAAAATCGCGTTCCCCACAGGTTTAGTAAAATTAACGTAGAACAACCGATGCCGCCGAATGATAGTTTAGAAGACATAATTACTAGGTAAGGCAAACCAAAAACTTTAATATTTGCTGCGTAATATCAAATGCTTCCACTTTTTTATGACACGTATTGCTAACCGAACAAACGGACACATTCAGAGCAGTACTATACCTCCCGGGATGCATGTCTCAGTAGCTACTCGCATTCTTTATTCGTTTTCTTTTCAAAAATTTATTCGCCAAGAATCTTTGCAAGGACAATGGGGAAGGGGATCTAATTGCGATACGGACTGCAAGCGGGGGCGTGATCCGACCGCTAAAAGGGAATCCCCTGAAATAGGTCGCTGGTATCATCGTGCGACCTTTTACTCCCATGTGATTGGCCTGTGTATCTCAGACACGATGCACACGGTACATTCAAGTCTTTTTTTGTCCTTCCCTTTCCACCAACATCCATAATGGCCGATACTCTCAAGGACATTCCTGAATTTTTCGAGTCTGAACTTGGCGAATCCATTGTAGCCCGAACAGATGCCTTGGGTAAGTATTGTCCTATTATGCGAGCCAAGGAAGTAGCCACAACAACTGTTGTCAGACGATGTTTCTTTGGTTCTTCCATCTATTTACTTAGACGCGCTCTAATTGACTAAATCAAACGAACAACAGGCACTTTTCGCGAGCTTGGACCGCCTGATCTTTGTCACATCATCAAGGCAAACCCCAAACCCGGTGTGAAAGAAGTACGTGTCGTGAAACGAAAAAAGGTTAACTACTGTTCCTCACTCTCTTTTACTTAGTTTGGCAGTTATCATTATGTTTCCGGTATCGATGCTTCCTCTTCAGCTACACTTGCTGCCTATCTGAACTCGCTGACGTATTCGATGGTATAGTGTTATATTTTGACGAAACAGCGACTGACTGCATTTTCAAACAGGACGAAACCCAGTCGTGGTTTGCCAAGTCTAATGCATGGCGAATTCGATCTGGTATTTACTGGTAAGCGAAATAGTAACACTGCTATATACTGAAGTATTATCTTTTCAGCTGTTTCAACGCATTTTCGCGCGTCGATGTCAGAGTGGAGGTCAAAATCCCAGGTGGAGTGGAAAGCTACTTTGTCGATGTCCGCGGCGAAAGGTAATGAAATATACAATGGGGGTTTAGATTAAGTGCAGGATGGATTGTTTATCTTTTAATCCAGACACGAGGCAACGGCTACGATATGGCAGGAAACATATCTATCGGCCATCTTGCGTGCTATTCTTTATTCAGATGATAGCTATTATCGTCTGGCCGGCTATCGCAAGACTGATCCTATCCAAAATTTATCTGGTGAAGAGAAATTCTTGGAGGCTGTGGACGCGCTATTTTGGAGAGGTACGCTGGAGAAAAAAAAAAGGGTGAAAACATGCGCGTAGGAGAGGAGGATGCGAATGGGTATATTTTAGGAAAAGCTCACTTATCAAACCCTAGGCTGGCAGCTTGGAAGCAGGCCAGAGATCCAAGTGGCTACATCCGTGCACAACCATCTAACAGCCGGTGTCATGAAGTACTTTGGTGATAGTTTCCGATATGGTCCTGCAATCAAGCTTTTTGAAAAACATATCCTTTTTTTTTTCTAATCAGTGAGGGTGGTGTTGTCACTTATACGTAGTTTATCTTTAACTGTTGATGTTTACTGCGACAGAAGGATGCTGAGGTTGGTGCTTTGTTAGCTCAAGCGTATATTGGTCAGAATGAAGAAGTCAAGGCGGTTAAAGTGATGTATGAAGACCTTAAGATTGCACCAATGAGCTACCCTCTTTTACATGTTCAGGTTGATTTTCTTCAGAGCAAGGTCAGTCAGATATATGAATGACGAAAATTATTAATTCACAGAACGCATCCAGGGAGAATACGAGATGGCACTTAAACTTGCTAAATTTGCAGTAAACACGACGCCATCCGAATTTTTGACATGGGCAAAACTTACAGAAGGTATTGTTGAAGTATTATGGTAAATCGGTTATTCAAACGCGTCTGGATGAAATAGTCTATATTGATCTGGGTGATTACAGAAATGTAAGTTTTTGCTTGTAGTTGCCCGACGGCCTCATGAACAGTGAAAATGTTGTGTAGGCACTTTTGACGTTGAACTCTTGCCCAATGTTTACTTACAGTGAACGGGATATGCATCGAATGCCTGCACCTGCAAAGACACATTTACCAATTAAACCTGATATCATTAGCTCAGGAATTATGGAGGAAGATACGGTCGGTAGAGAGGCTGAGGTAAGACAAATAAGCCAGTGGGTAGTATGTGCATTACTTAGACTTTTTTGTAGGTTGATCCAAGCTTGTTGCGTCTCCCTGCGCCTGCTTTACATGGCACTTTCTCAAAGGCGTATGCATTATTAACGCGCTTAGCAGCCAAAATTGGATGGGATGATCTTCTCAAGTGCAGATCCACTGTCTTCGTTATGGAAGAAGAGTACCGCATGCAAAAGGCTAAGGAGGAAGAGAAGAAGAGCAGTGGAGTCCAAGGATCGCGACCAAAGGAGGATACAGCGAGCCAGACAAAAACATCTACGGAGAAACAAAACCAGGAAAGCTCATCACCAGAAGATAGCAACTTATCCGAAAAAATGGAGAATATCGATCTCAATGATGAATCAAGCGCTCCTGAGGCGGAGAAGGAAGAAATTAAAATAAACCATACTTCGTTGGAACGACCTGAACAAGCTGCAGAGGATAATAAGGTATGTCCTGGTTTCCCTATATCCGATCTTAATTTAAATATTTTCTGCAGGAGACGTCAGAGAATTCGACCGAAAAGGATCTAAACTTCTCCTTTGGTAACAAGCGATTGTGTGAGCGCTGGCTTGATAACCTGTTTATGGTTCTGTACGAGGATTTACGTGTGTACACCTTCTGGAGGACAGAAGCCTCGCACTACCGTACACAACAAATGCCGTACCGCAAGACAGGTACAGAGTGGGAGCTACTTGGTGACCTTGCACTGAGATTGTGGCATGAGGTAAAAAAAAAAAAAAAATTCAAACGTTATACGAATGAAACTTGTAGAACGAGGCCAAAGAAGCTTTTGAGCAGTGTCTTGATCATAAGTTTTCTGCGAAAGCCTGGATGAAGCTCCTTGAAATATACGCCAAGGAAGGCAACGTCCAAAAAGCGCTATTGGCAGCAGTAAAACTGACTGTATACCACGAGCGTTGGTATCATGAGATCGTGGTAAGTTTCTACGTCTATTTTATGACATTGCCATTCTTGACCAACATGATTTTTATTGTAGTACCCAACGGAAATTGCATGCAATTTGAACAAGCTTACCCGGAAGGAAGGCTTGGCAAAGATGCGAAACATTTTGACATCTATGAATTTACCTCAGCCCGTACAAAATCTTATGACACGCTACTTTGATTACGGAAAACTTTTTGAAGTGGAAGGATACGAGTTTTAACATCACTTTTTTATGATAATATAAACAACTGCTTTACTGTATCATTTTAACAAATTCAACAGAATATGTCTGCATGTTTGTGCTCCCGTCGTATGATACACAGAGTGACGCTCTGCTATCGTTACTTTAAACAGCCCTCGGAACAGACAACTCGTAATACCAACTTTTTCACACCATGCGCATTTGTGTTGTCCAGCTCTACATTGATGAAACTAGTCAGGATAAGAACTGGAGAAGAATGGAGCACTTCATTTGCGAAGCTGCTTCGATGAAGGCGGACTTGGTTGTTTTCCCAGAGTAAGAATAAATCAGGATGCCCTCCTCATTGACGCGAAAGAAATGTAGTTGTGTTCTCGGGGGCATGCGTAGACCAGATAGCGGAGCAGTGGAAAACGTGCGCCCGAGAATAGTGAATTGGCTAGTAGATATGGAATTGATCTTGTTCCTGGATCTATCATGGAACGCGATCCAGATGACGGAAATATCTACAATAGCACATACTACGTGGATAAAAGCGGGGAAATCCTTTTGCATTACCGCAAAGTTCACTTATGGCATACAGAACGTGGAAAGGTTCAGCAAGGCAATCTTGGATTTGGAACTGCAACGAATCGTCTGGGAATCGAAGTTGGTCTGGCCCTCTGTTGGGATCTCAATTTCCCCGAAGGCTTTCGCGAAATGGCCATGAACAAGGGCGCCAAATTAATTATTGTGCCAGGTACATATGCATTTGTTTATGTGTATGATAAACAGTATGTTGATTCTTTTTGTGTTCAAAGCGTACTGGTGTCTGGAAGATGCTTCGGATGTTGGCTTGAAGCGCGACCCAAAGAGTGAAATTAAGCTCATCAACAGCATGTGCACAGCTCGTGCCTTTGAGAATGAAATCTGTTTGGTGTTCTGCAATGTAGCGAGCCCTACAACCGAGGAGATAGGCCTAAGTACCGACACCTCGGCAGGTCAGACCCAGATCGCAGCGCCATTTGTAGGTCAGATCATCCATTGCAGTCACAACATTGAGAAGATGATGATAGCAGACGTGGATGTGGAAGGTCTGACAAAGGATGCAGAGTATGCTTACCGCGTCAGAAAGGGCTGGAAGGATGGATTCATTTTTGGACGTCATCCAGAGCAGTAAATAAGTCAAATCTTTATCTTTACCAACCATGTTGATCTTTCAAATATAAACTCCATTAAAAAATACCACGTTTGTTACGACTCTATTCCTTTTTAATTATCATCTTCACTGTCACTGCCATAATCGGCCAAACCACCTAGACCACTCCTGGTTGTCTTTGCAGGCGCAGCTGCGGGTGTGGTTTCTTTGACACCCTTCGATAACGTTTTCAACGATGCTAGTACTCTATCGGAGATGATGCCACCAGCTTTTTTAGTTTCATTGAGTTGGGGCAATGCTGCTGCAGGTAATGCTTCTGCTGGAGGTGGCATCCAAGCCTGCATCCATTCCTGGGTTGGCTGTGTGTATCCATAGATAGCCATGGTGGACTGTGGATCGTACACTGGGTCACGTCGATTTTCGTCTTCTTCTGCCTTTTGTCGTTTGTACTTCATCTCCATATCATGAAATCCATCTTCATCTACATCACGTTTTTTCTGCGTGTATTCTGCTGGTAATTCCGACTCGG
Organism: Saksenaea oblongispora B3353; assembly: GCA_000697495.1. Classification (NCBI taxonomy): domain Eukaryota; kingdom Fungi; phylum Mucoromycota; class Mucoromycetes; order Mucorales; family Saksenaeaceae; genus Saksenaea; species Saksenaea oblongispora. Next base: position 23,487 of record JNEV01001185.1, read on the forward strand.
CGTCTTGATGACTGTAATAATTGCTTGTCGGTGCTACTTCTTCCACTCTTCTCTCCTCGTCGCGGTCCTCCGATGGGTACAACGGTACCTCTTCCACCTCTTCATCATCTACATTCGTGGCAGTGCTTTGTTCCTGCGTTGCCCATCTATTTTTATGTCACATTACGTACCCAATAATACTTTTTATCTTTACCTCACATTGATGATTTCGTTATTATCTAAACTTTGGTTCATCATTGCTTCTCTTGCGAATTCTGCGTTAGATCTTGATGTGTATGTCACAAATGCCACCCCACGCTGCCGCAATGTGCGCACTATGGTAGTAATGCGTGTCAAAATACTTAGGTCCTCCCTTCCTCTAACTTGCCTCGTTCCAATGTGCCCCATTCTGCAAAGTGTCGCCTCACGACATCTGGCAGATTCTCTGTAACAGCAATGCGACCGACATAGAGGGTCTTATTTTGTGTATTGAATGAACCAACACCGCCCATATCCTGACGGAATTCCCTAGTGTGATAGTCGATCGTTAATATTCACATCATTCTAAGAGCGTTGTTATACATGAATTTGTCACGTCCGAAACAGTCAATAGTCGTCTCAACCTCATCGTTGTCTGTCGGTATACGATGCCACATAGCGCAGCGGGATCCTCGAGAACACATGCCTTTTGCAAAGTACAGGCAGAAATAAGCATGGGAGTTTCCCGAACCGGCAGTGTCACCAGAATCCCTGGCAACATGACATCTAAATTTTGCCCTCACGCTCGATCTAAAACGGGGTCATTATGTCGCATATAATAATAATAATAAGGTACCCTTTCTTGCTCCAGTCTCGTTCAAGTCCTTGATATCGATGATGCCAGATGTTATAGGCGCCACCTTCTGGTCGTCGCTCCCGAAAGTGCTCGTCGATGGTAGCCTGATCAACCTAAAAAAAAAAAGGTACTTACTGTGAGAACAGTATCGCATCATTGCTAATTCTTGTTGTGATCTTACTTGTTTCCGTGCAGGAGCCATTATGTTGAAAGATGATTGGAGTCAGACGTGGTGCGAGTCACCTAGCGACTTTTTGTCAAAGCACTGCTTAAAAAATTAGGACGGAGTTTTATTTATCCAAGGTCCATCTCTGTACATATCACCAAGTCTGACCTCTGCTCTCGCATCGTTCTGTAGCGCAGCCGTTTCGTACCACTGAAGTGCTTGATCATAATCTTGATCCACTCCTAGTCCTATACAAAGCAGATAAAACGCTTTCACGTATTTCTCGCAAACACCTTCACTAGAGAGGTATATGACCCCGATACGATACTCTGCGTCAGCACTACCATGAGATGCCGCTTTGCTGAACCATTCACGCGCTTTATCATAATCTCGGGCTACACCTTCGCCATACATATATAACATTCCAAGGTGATACTGTGCGTAATGATTATTCTGTTTAGCTGCTTTCTTAAGCCATTTAACCGCTTTGGCGTAATCCTGGGCTGTTCCTTTGCCATCTCTGTATATACATCCAAGACGGTTCTGTGTGCCATCATTATGCTGCTCTGTGGCTTTTAGTAACCATACAAGCGCTTCTGAGTAATTCTGAGCAATGTACTTTCCATCCATGTGCAGAGGTCCTAGCTAATACTGCGCATCAATATCGTTACGATCGATAGCGTCGATAAAACGTTCACATGTTTGATGTAGCTGATCTCAGTACCAAATCCCTTTGCGTATACAATTCATAATCGATGATGCGCAAAAGGGTCTACGGAAAAAGGCACTGGTTTATACGCGTCAAGCGTATTCAGGCTATAGTGTCTGACATGACTTGTCTCGTCAAAAACACGGCGTTCTAGAAATCGATTATGGAGTGTATCCTTGAATACTTCTTCCGTAGAATTTTTTATTTTGTCTGATAGCAGATGATACGTTGGGATCAGCTGTTTAAATTGGATGATTTTGGGATTTGTTTGGATGAACTGTGTCCATTTCCCAATGTTATGACTCAACACACCTGATGAGGAATATTTGTCAATATTGAATAAAATAGATGGGTCACCACCTAAAATAGGAAAACAATATTAACAATTGCTTACCAACTGATTATTCCTCACCAATGACTTTATATCTATGACCAGCATGAACTGGATTTTCGATTATTTCCGTTATCTTGACTTCATCTTCCATTGAGAATTTCTCCAGTTCTAAGTAGTCTTGAAGACTTTGGTTCCACTCAACGATAATCTTTCCACTACACAACACTAAACAAGTACAGTTATCATACGATGTTGAAAATGATTACCTGGCGCTATTTCTGAGGAATAAAAAAAGCCGTGTAGCTGAAAAACCTTTTCAAGTTCTTCAGCGACTTGCTTTTCCGAGGACATTCTCAATGCAAGGCTAACATTGCTGATAAATGAGGTGTGTGCATGTACACCAGTGTGGAGATCTAACTACAAATAAAGTTATGGCTACTAAATCCTAATGTGGGTTAGTCGTATCTCGTAGCATGCGATGTACATTACTAAAGTGCCTGTCTTAGTTTACCTTTCTCTTCTTTTTAGGTCGAGGCAATGGAAGCATCAAATGCCTTTGAAACGACAAATCAAACATGGTGCAAATATACGAGGTTTTTCGACTACACTCATATCATCAAATATCTCCGCATATACTGCGTGCATGGCTTAAAGACGTTCGGAAATAAATGTAGACTCTTTTTCGACACGATCATCGTACATATCCAACAGCGTTGAGCTCATTATTTGTCCACCAATTTTTATCCCTCTATTCCAGTGGCCTATAAGCGAGCTGACGATGGCAAGCTGTATTGAATAGGGTGACTTCAGCTGTTGTGACTTGATACGAAACTAGTATTAGCATTCTTAGGTTGATCATCTAGAGTTGCAGCAAGTACCACTACGAAAAATGACGATAAAAAAGGGTTCATCACTTGCTGAGTGGCCACTGCTGTATACTAAATGTTGTAGTAGAGAGAGATGTAATTTAACTATTATCTTATTCCCTGTATCGTTCATTATTTCACATTGTAAGCCGATCTGATCACCCAAACGAATACAGTCAGCCGTGTCACTTCCGTACTTGGAAAGCAGCTGTTCAAGGGTACTGTCATTAGTATTGTGCCGAGGGATTCTCCTAGCGGGTTTTTAGGCATGATAAATACCTCTATGTGTATTTATGTTACCGCACCCTACCATTCTTGGACCATTGTTGAGGATAATTGTGTAGCAGCTACCGCAACATATCGTTCATATGAATCAATAGTTCCTGTTATATGCTGGTTGATGACTGAAGTTGTAGACGATCCATTATTTTTGATGATATCGATGACGCAGTCTCCACAGTGTTTTCTCTCCTGTTGGGTTTAAAATCGATATCTTTTTATGCAAGGTTTTTTGTCATTATAGCCAGAATTGTTAGTGAAATGTCGTATACCAGGAATCCGTTTCACAGGTGTACGTTAGAGAAAAAAAAGTAGTTTATTTATAATGTTGTCCCAACATCCGCTACAAATTTGGGTACCAAAAACACTAGGCAAGTAAGAACCACCAACGTAGTACTAGTAGAAACAAAATGAGAGAGTACAAACACCAATGTCGATGCACCTAGCCAAATTAAACTGATTTGAAGATTACGAATTAAAATGATATCACGGAAAGCCAAGGAAGTATTAGCTACGGATTTTGCCACACGCAGACGTTGTTTATCTTCAAGATGGATAGCAGCGTAACACTGGTCTAAAAGTAAGCTAAGAAACTTCAGGAGTCAGTAAAAAGTGCAAGAACCAGCAAAGAAAAGACAAGAAAGCCAGAATCCTCTTTTAGCATACCGGAAGGGGTGTGTGGCCTCTGTACGGTTGAGAAGGGTACGTTCGAATAGTTCTGAGCCGACAACAATAAACCACGCAACTCCCGTCATGAAAATTAGCACGATCATAATGTATCTTGATGTCATAATCATAGATGAGATCAATCCGAGTGCTACAACTGATCGAAAAGGATCCTCCCAATAGATCAATCTCTGCATAGCTAGGATAAAACGTATTCATTTAGATTTGGACCGCACTAAAGAGTCGTTATATACCTAGTATCAATCTCCCTCCGCCTCCTACACCGCCATCATTATGTGCACCATCCACTGGTGGTGATGGCGGATATTCCATAAACATATCGAACGTTAGCATCAGGTCACGAGCTGATCGATTCGCCGCTTCGGACAAAGATGCTGAATCAGGCTTGCAAGCAAAACGTGGAGTAAAGTCAGGATGGCTGTAAACCACTGATTTGCGATCGTAATACATGATGAGCTTTAGAAAAGAAGAAAAAGTTTGCCTGAAAGCCTGAAAAAACATATATATTGAATCGCTTTATTTGTTTCCCTTCGTCAAAAACTTCTATTGTTTCCTAGAGTAGAAACCCCCGCTCTTTCTCTATCTCTCTCTTTCAACTGGCAAGCGTGGAAACGATGTATGTGTGTCACCATGGCTGCACGGACCAACTCTTGATCCCAATTTTTTGTCTCCGTTGTACTGCGTCTTGCGCAAGATATGGAATGCGCAACAACTTTGTTAGTCAGGCAGAACTTAAATTTACATTTGCTTAATACCGCGGTAGCACCATCAAAACTTGGAAAAAAGTATCCCGTTTAGCCTTGCTTTCGTCGCTATGTTTTTCTCTTAAAAAACATCAACATTGAACGTCATCCTGCACAATCAGGATTAATTTCACGTGTTGATCAACAAACGATAGGAAACACATTTGTTTTGCACAGCGCATACTGATAATTTACTATCATCGTCATTACGTTGTTAGTGAGAGATGGCGTTGTATACATAAGGAGTAAGCAAGTCCCCCAGCAAAGACGGAGAATAAGCGATCGGTCAATAAATCTACTTTGAGTATTTGTTTGTTAAAGAAAAGGCTTGTATTTGTCCGTCAGATTAGTGATAAGAGTACGTGGTCAAGGTTTTTATTTTATTGTAGGTCTAAATGGGATGAATGCAATGATTATGGGGTTTTAACTGAGGATGGGGAGGAACTAGCGGGAGAAAAGATATCAGTTTTGTTTCTTTGAGAAAAAGGTAGGGTAGCTTACATTGCCAACGATGACACTCGGTAAATCAAAAATATCACGCTTGATCGTAAAACAAAAGGTACATGGTACTAGTCGCTTAGTGGGGCTGATAAGAATGCAAGAGCTGTAAACTGCGGAATCGGTATTGTCAAACGCGTGTAACGCATATTTTTCCCAGTATTCCACCGCTGAGGCATTACTCATTAACTGCAACAACGTTATTCCTATAGAAATCGCTAAATGAGAACCATACCTCGTAAATATATGTTTTCTTGTTCAGTAGGGCGTCGCGTGACCATTGTGTCAGTAGAGAGAATTCTTTTCCTACCAACGTAATCTCGCCCGTACGACGCCAAACCACTGTTGGCGTGCCAGAGTAGCTGATCAATTTTTCGTATTCCTAATGGATAACGATGAGGATTGGCGATGTCGTGAACACGCCCTTTATTTACCAGTAAAGTACGCTGAAGACACTTTTCGGTAAACACAAGATCATCTTCGGTAAGATTCATCATCGATGCCAACACAGATGGGCGAAAGAGCGCCAGCGCTCGACTGATTCTCATTAAATCTTCCTGACTCATTCTATTTCATCAACAATAATAAATACACATCTCCTCTCTGGGTTGGAAACTTACCGTTGTCGGACGTAGTTGATCAGATAATGATAGCCGTCTGCATAACTAAACGGTTTTGTCGCGCTTGCATATGCCATCTCTGGTGTAATCAGTTGGTTGCGCCGTTTTACCGCGGCACCTGCATTTGATGTTACAGGACTCGCTACTTTTGCCACAACTGCTCCGTCTCCATAAGGTGACATGGATGAAACACCGGAGGCTGATATATGTGACGTTCCGATGGACGCAGATGATATGGAATTGCTTGCCTGTGGAGGAAACAAGAGTGTATCTTCCATAATTGCTGCTGTGGATGGAAATGAGGCTGGGGCTTGGGGCTGTTGAGGGGCTGTAAGTGGTTGTGGCTGGGTATCATTAACCATGGGAGAAGCATAGTTATTATTAGCACGCTTCGGACTGCTCGACGATGACGGTGATGAATCGACAGCGGACGAAGGCGGCCATACAAGCGACATATTACTTGTCCGTTGAGGTGACGATACCGTAGGAGATGCATTTAGCTGAAACGATGACTGGTCCATTGGTGATCCAAGCATACTGGAAAGAATCGAGTATTCAAGATTGGTAGCAGAGGATCCGAAACCATAGTTATAGTTATCTAAACCAAGAAGCTGGCTCGTATCGATCAAGTTTTCTAAAATTGGGCGACATGTCAGTCGTCATCACCGCTGTTGTTGTTTTATCACTATGTGCTTTACCATTGTTTACAAATGAGTGTGGATCGATCATTGCTGGATTTCCCACGGTGTACGGGGTCAAAGAAGAGGGTGCTGCTGTGGGTGGTGGCGGTGTGCTAAAATTAGGTCGAGCTTTGGCATCTAACAGCGTCTTCGAATGAGATCCAACTGTATTGCACCACCTCAACCTCTCTCTCTTTTTTTTTTTTACCTTCAGCATCCTGTAAATATTTCGCTTTTTTTCGTGCACCATCCGTACATGTAGAAGCCAGATCACGTTTAATACATCGTTGACAAGGTCGAGCTATTCCACGGTTAGTAACAAAGCGAGACGTTGCAGGTGAAAAAAAAAAAAAAGAAAAAAGTCTTACAGTCATCACACGTTAAATGAGCCTAGAAAAAGGGATATCGGTTAAGCTCCAAACCCGACTCTCCCTCCTTTTTACCACCCAGAACTTTTTCTATGCGATTGCGTACCTTTTGGCAATGGATGCAAGCTCTTGCTGCTTTCTTCTTACGTTGAGGTGGTTTAGATTGTTTTGGCGATGACGATGCTATTGATGTCCCGGGATTAGGCTGTGAGGTCGTTGTTCCGAGAGTAGCCATGGTAAGAGCATTCCTGAACTCTGCTCGTCCAAAAAAGAAAAAAAAAAGAGAAGAGCGGAAAGCCACACCGACCCAGTAATAATTGCAACGTATCGCTCTCAGCCAATCAAGCTGACTCATAAACAGTGATCCTCGGGAGGCTAAACGTTTACCCTCGCAGGTTCTCGATAAGTATTCCTCCACCTCTTAAGAACAAGCATAGAAATTGGTCTATCTGATTAATACCTATCTATTGTGTATTATTTAATTGTTACTTTTTTGATAGTATCAAATCAACAAAACAGCCCATCGTAAGGACGCACTTAAAGTTTGAAAACCTCCGCAGACATAGTCGGCTAAGTTATTTGCCGAGGTTGAGCTGTTATTGTCACAAATCATGCAAACTCCGCAAGGCCCAATTTGCTTTTCTTACTACTATGTTTTTACGGGAACTGCCTCGAAGGCCACAATCAAAGCCGGTAGCATGTTATAAGCTGTCTAAACGCACACAACCGCCTTCAAGTCCCTCTGGTAATCCTAGACCCGATTTCTCCCGTCCTCGATCAACTACAAACGAACTCCACCTCATCAAGCAAGGCAACGCGCCTACTGGCAGTACACTTGGCTAGCCCTCTGCGATCTCTTCCTATCAATAGGTTACCTGAAACATGCTATTGATAGTTCCTTCGAAGACCAATAAATCCCGCCTACTCAGCGAATTGACTTCCTACAATGGCCACTATCTCCACCACACACCACAAGCACAGGCCAGAGCGGTCCTCCACGATCCCCCCATATGTTCGATTCCTTCTTTTTTCCTATACCCATCTTTGTACTTCCACTCTACTCTTTCCTTTTTCCCTTTATGCTATTAAGAGTTTCTTTCCCCACTTTTACTTTGAGACTGGGCTAAAGCGGATATGCTTACATAGCGAAGCGTTCATTGGCTTTCAATAACAAATATATTTGAACATTTGTTTACGGGTACAATGAAGAGAGCGTTATGATACAGGTGAAAATACATGGTTTTATTTAAATGACGTTTGGGAGCGGTAGTATTTTAGTATGCTTGTCAAGTCCAAAAGAAATGAAATAAAAAAATAAAACTCTAGCCTTTAGTAAGAATAAGTGGTTCAGTAGCCACTTAATAGATGTTACTATGATTGTACAACACTAGAGGAAACTATCTTGACTGTCTTAAGATCTCTGAAGCCTCGTCAGTAGTGATACAACTCCAACTATATCGCACGCAACTGGTAAATGAGTTTATTTGAATTACAAGAAGAAGGGTAAAAGCACAGTAGTATACAAGAGAATGGTGATAGCCTTGTTAATGCTTTTTCTACTTGTTACGAAAGGTGAAATCGCCCTGTAGTTCTCTTCTTTGATGAGTTTGATAGACTCCATCAGGGCCGTGCAGCTGAAGCCTGCTCTTCTATGCTAACTGCAATCCGTGCTATCCGGAACGATCCAACTAGGGTCCAGAAAAACCCAGCAATTATCATTGGTTCGATTGTTTCTATTGGCACGTATGCTGTTCTTATGTTAGACGAAGAACGTCCAGTGCTATCACTATTCAATATCAGTGACGTCTTTGAGAACAAAAATCTTTCGCTAAGCCGGGTACGCGAACTCTATCATGAGTATGCGAACAACCGCAATATGACTATTGATGGCGAAGTTATTCAAGATATCTTCCGAAAGACGAATGGGTAAGCAATTACAAATATGCACTATTATATTTCAAATTTCCTGAAATTCTAATTTTTTTTTATCATAGGCATGCGGGACTGGTCAACATCTGCAATGTTGCACTGGAGGAAATACTGTTAGCTCCACCACGCCGTAGGCAAGTCGATTTGAACCATTTGGGATATGCCAAAATCTTCTTCTGTCTCAAATGCAAGAATATGGAACATTCCAAAAATTAGTTGAAGACCTCACAGAAAAATCAGAAAATCAAGTTTCTGCTTTGGTCCACTATCGATCTCTCTATCTTGGCAACCCAACGGAAGTGACAATCCGACTACAGCATAGGAACGACCGCAATATCGAAGAGTATCTCGCAGCTTTAGACGTGTTGCAACCTGAAGCAGATGGTTTTAAAATCGCATCACCTCTTATGGACTCGTTCATCCGACAGATAGTCATCCCACAGGCGTATCCTACCGCTTCGAGTGGTCTAGACGGACTGGACTGACAACAGACAGATTGTTCTTTCATGTAATTTGTGTTCCCCTTCCTTAATGCGGTCTTCTCCGTAGCGGATTGTGAATCACTCGGAGAAAAGCATTGTATAAAGAAGCGGTGATATCAATCGGTCGATCTGTGCTTGTAAAAGCCACTTCAAAGTCCTCTTTCAGACGCAACAGAATAAAGGGCTCTAATCTTGGCTATACGCTAGATAGCTACGCACGATAAATTATGAATAGCATGCCAGATACGACAGTATGTCATACCAAATCGCAGGTCTAGGTGCAATCACTTTGGTTTGGCACAAATTATGTGGACATCTCAACTGCATAACTTATTTTTACAGTTTCCGTTGTGTGACATATGAACGCCACAGTGTAGGAAAATGCGCTTATTATTATCAACAAAAGCAGTTGGAATTCTTCATGTTAATTGGTTCAGGAGCAACAGTTAAGCGAGTTTATGCTTTTCACGTTCAAACGTCATGCTTTATCCATGCTAATTGTTTATTGCTTGGTGCTAATAGAACTGATGCTTTTTCTTTCCGAATAAACTTTAATTTGCGATGAAAATTGGTAAAAATTTTCGTCTCGACGATTACTATTGATCATGGAGCTGGTGCTGTTCCTGCTGCGAACTGGTGCTTGATCTCGCTCTTCTTCCGCGAACAAGTCTTGCAGGGCTCTGTCCTGCACACCTCGCGTTGGTAATTGGAGTGTCGCTGTTGCATCAATCAGATTTAGATTCCCCAGTAGCTGTGTCACCCTACTGGTTGACACAGACGGCGATGGAACAGGTGACCCTCCAGGTGATCCCGTGGGCGATGCTGCTGGGCTTTTTCTCCATTGTTTTTCTAGCATCGTGCGCAGTAACTGCTCATTCTCTAATTCTACTTTGTTTCGTTTTTGTTGTTCTTTCTTTGTGATCTTTGCCGTTTCAGCAGGTTCTCCTAGAGACATCAAAAGATCCTCATCACTTTGTACTCTGCCACTGCCACTTTGTGCACCATTTCGATTTGCACGTTTCCATTTATCGTCCGACTTATCCAACAAGATCATCAAGGACATCACCAAGGCTAACTCCAGTCCCCACCTATCCCCCAGCATATTGTACTGTAAAATAGCAAGTAATCCGAAATATTCGCCCTTGAGTCCTCGTGATAGGTACTGTGCAACGACTAACGAGCTGTCATTTGCTTTGCGGCATTCTAGTGATGTACCGAAAGGGTTTTGGCGCACCCTGTACATGGAGACCATTCAGTCTACGAGACGCTTCAACCTTCATATATACCAGTGATATTTCTCTCCCTCCCATTCAAAGCTCCACTCGAATCCAATACGAGACGTGTCTCGCAGCTGGATTTCGCAGTCCTTTGTGGGAAGAACCATCGTCTTCACTCTTGCAGATGCACTCTTTGTCTGTGATTCCGCCCAAACTTCAAAAGTCCCTGAACCGTTTTATTTACCTCAATACACAAGCTACTACAATTCCGGGTTCTCTAAGCTAAACTTACGAGGGTCCACAAGGCTCACGGCGTAGAAATCAGGTAACCTGTGTCTGATTTTGATGTACCTCAGTTGATGGGTAGTTTTATCTTTGACGTCAATAATGGCTTTGTTACGAGGATGCGCACAAAGCGTGTACTGAGCAACGATGTTGGCCATGATAAAAAAAAATCACAAGGGAAGAGGGAAGAGAAGGAAATGAAAATAGTATCAGATTTTCCATCTTATGAACGGTCAAATTTCTTTTTTTGGCCTAGGTATGACACACCTCAGGAATACGAATACGATGAGCGTAGCAAACAAAACAAGACCTTGTGTGTTACCAAAACAACCGCAGTAAAAACTCCAAGCAACGTTTCACTGTTGCTTTAAAATATATTAGGTAGATATTTCTAATGAACAAAGTAACGGGGCTCGTTGAAGACGTGGTAATAATGTCCTCGAACACCAGGAGCATAGAACATGGATGGATATCTCAATGCAGGAGTGACGTCTGATTCAGGTACCCGTTCGTATGATGCCTTCCAGTACTTGGAGGGGTTCTCAGTGATCTGGAATTTGCCCGTCTGGATCTCGGTGTCTGTGATATTGGCACGGGACACACGAGCATAAGCAAGACGGCGCATGCCACGATAGCCGATGTACTGGCACCAGCGATCGTAATCGGTGTTATCAATGTCGTTCATCTTTCCGTCATCGAATAGCAGATGGTACAATGGCTGGTAGGGCTTAGTGACAACGTAGCCTAAGAAGACAAATGGGTTGGGGCTTTCGCGCATGATACGGGCAAGCTCTGTCGTCTGCAAGCGTCTGTCCTCGGGATCTTCCTCTTGGCCATTGTGGCTGACGATGAAATCCACAGGCTGACCATGCACATCCAACGTAGCGTGGATTGCGCATGCCAGCTCACCAACAGGGGAAGGCAGAAGGTGATGAGTTGATTTGATGATAGGGAATTTCGATAGCATCAAACAGCCCCAGGTGTGTTTCATGGTGGACGGACCCTAAAAGAAACGATGTGTCACCACCATGTCATCTGCGTTGCCCAAGTGATCACTGCACTTACGTAGTCGATGTAATAGCCAAGATCCTCTGCGATGTACTGAGCCCAATCGCGATTACCCATGATAATTCGCATCGTATCCGATTCGAGCAAACCTACGGAATGACGTGAGCCAATGATCCCAGCGCATGGCAAGCATAGCCAACTGACCAACAACGTCCAGCTCAAGATCACGAATAGCGTCGCGCATCGCCATCTCACTAGCCCACATGCCATTGTCCAAGGCAAAATGGATGGTCCAGATACCAGCAGTGAAAGCCTTTTCCGTCGGACGGTGGGGCACAGGGGCGACAGCGTTGATCGAACGGTTACCAGCCACAAGGGCAGAGGCGATCACCGCAGCGACCACAGATACCCTCATCAAGAAGCGGGCGTGCTTCATCACGCGGAACTGCGTCATCTTTCCTCGCATATCCTGCTTCGCCTGCGAGCGAGCATTGCGTACACCAAGACCAAGCAGAAGCATCGTGGCGGCAAGAACCCAGTTCGTGCGTTCACGAGCATACACGCCACCAGGCACAAAAGCGTAAGCAACGACCCACACATGAGCCAAGCACAACACATTGTAGACCATGAACGACGTAAACAAGGTCTTGAAGGTACCAGGGGCGGCAATCGCACTCACCAAGGCAGGCATAATCGACATAAGGTACACACCGAGGACAAGTCCACCGTAGTACGCCGTCCAACCCTCGAAAGCGTAGAAGACAAGACAACCAGCACATCCAACCACAAACCACACATAGTTCAGAGCCACACGGCGATCCGTGGACAGCAACAGTCCAAAGCCAAGGGCAGCAATCGTAGCCACACCCCATGGCACGGGTTCAGGTCCATAATTAGGGTAACCAGCCACACTCCAACGCATGATAGCCGAGGAGTCAGTGTACATCGAATGGAGCGCAGACAGAATGGCACCGAAACCGCAGGACGCCTCAAACCAGCATCCACAGCTACCTGTCTTTTCTGCTTCGGCAGAGGGTGGCGAGGTCTCCCGCGAAGAGGATCCGAGATCGCGCAACAACAGCTCGGCGGCAGCAACGGCGCCCAACACAATACCTGCAACATTCATACCGCCATTATTCTCGTTCATAATTGGCCAGATAGGGTTCTCTGTCCACCACGCCATCTTGACAACATTGTGGATAAGAAGACCAACACCAAAGATAAGTGCTGATCGCTCCAGACTGGCTGGACGCGAGCGCATTTCAATCCAGCTGGCAATCCAAGTCGACAAGCTGATGCCCAAACCAATGGCGGCCCACGACAAGCGTTCAACAGGATCATGTCTCAGATAAGAGGCAACGCCAATAAGCGAAATGAGATGGAAAATACCACGGTACTTTGCAATCAAACGTCGAAGAGGACCAATACCCAAGATCACGGGCATCAGCGTGATGAACAAAAAGGCCTCAAAGCCAGAAATACCCATATACCACAGAGGGAAGTACCTATATCACGTTATCAACAAGAAAAAATACAGCTTTCATCACGTACCAGATGAGGAGGGCCAGAGACGTAAGCATCGACCATAGCACGAAAGCTAAGCATTACGAGAGTCAATAACCATGCAATGAAAATCCACCGTCTCCGTCTGTACCTAAATATGACTCGGCTAGGAAGCCTCTCGAAAGGTTTATAGTGTGTAGGAAAGAGGGTGAGATCTTATCTTGAGCACTGTGTGAGAAGCAATGTCAGCGTTTCATCCTTGCATTGACTGCGTCTAGATGGATTGATAGATACCTTGCCATCGTGGATGATCTGTTTGGTTTCAATTTCATTTGTTTCAGCGACAGATGGCAATTGAATCACGGAAGAAGAAATAGAAGAAAGAAAAAAAGAAAAAAAGAAAGATAGCAAGTCAATAAGGTTGTAGACAACGGCCACATATGCCTGTATTTCAATGCACGCCACTCTCACACTTGCACCACCCTGTCCTTTAAAAGCTAAGCATAGGTTTCCAAACCATACCCTTCTTTTGTCCATGGCATCCCGCCCATGGCGCCTCCCGTCACATCAATCAAAGCAAACTCAAAGTTCTGGAAGTCAATGGCAGTGACAGCGTCGAAGGCAACATCATACAGGATCAGAGACCATTCAAAGAAGGCATACGTTGTGTAAGCTAGGGTTCGTGTGAATTTCAACGCTTCGCTGGTGCTGTTTTCATTACCTCCGGGTACTTTGTACACTTTGTGCTGTAAAAAGTAGTAGATCATGGGTCCCAGTGTGCCAAAGAACGCAATTGTCAACCAGCGGCGCCATTTGAGTGCAGCTGGGTTACGCGTGCTGGTGCCCAAAACGCCAAGTTGCCAGGGCAGAGTGCAGACGAGGTACAGAATCATTGCCACATCATGGGTCATATGATCATCCGTCGAAGTGATGTACACCCATCCACCGCAGGCGACCGTTCGCACAATGCCAACAAGCAACAAAAACAGACCGAACTGGGGCGAGCTCGTACGTACGGTTCTGGTTGTGTAGATGTACCACAAAAAGACAAGGGCAAAGCGTGGGCCAGACGTCAAAGCAATGAAAATTTGAAAAATAGAACGTGCAGGATATCTATCGCCAGTGGTTGCACTGACACTTGGGAACCATTCCTGTCGATTGGATTAGTCACGCTCGTTTGATAAGGTTCCGTACGTCGGGATAACCATAGTGTTCATTCTGAACAATTTTTTCGTAATGCGTGTAGCATCCGACAACAAGAGATATCAGAAAGGCACCTATAGCAATTTTTTTTTTCAAATTGGTACAGGCAGGAGATAAATAATGTGTCCAGGCTTACAGTAAGCAAAGAGCGTGTGCGAGTAAGAGACGTATTTAGCGGCCAGCTATGTCGTGAATGTTAGCCGCGTGCATGCGCTTCAGCTCCTGTACCTTCACTACCGCTACAGGTTGCGCATGTTGATCAGCTGAAAAGGTATCCGGCGACCTTTCAGCCATGGCAGATTTGTTCGCGTTCGAGTTGCAAAGAAGAACGGGCTGAACATTCGGAGGGGGGCAAAACCCGCGGTATTTAAGGTGTTACGGGAATCACGTGGTAACACATTTACCAAGAGCCAATGGATGTGCTACGTGCTCTACAGTACAATGACAGAAAGGACATCCGAAAGAACAACGGAGAGCATTCAGAATGATTCAAACACTGCTTTATGTACATATAGGTCCACTCTTTCGATGGAACCTACGGATGGAATTGAAGTCGACTAGTAGTGTACAGCGCAGTACGAGACGTACGTACAGTTTGTCGCTTGCTCCTGAGCTTCTCGTATGACATTTTCTGGATGCTTTATAGGATGCAACTCTGCGCAGATGAATTGGTTGTGAGATTGACAATAGAATTTGTGCAGACTAGAAGAAATGGAAAGGAATGTGTCCCATGATCGACATATCATGCAAGCAGGCATAGATAGACGCCTTGTTCCGATGGACGTGCAGTAGCTTCTACTAGTTGTCTCTTGGACTTTCTTCTTTCCTACGGCTATCTCTAGGACCCTGCCATCCTATGAAGCGGCCACCATCAGGCAACGGAAGGCATCTCCTGCTGGGTGACTGGTTACCAAGCTGTACGACATAATGTTTAATTCAAACGGCGCATGGAAGGGTGAGATAAAACTCACCGCTTTTAGACGAGTATTCCTGACGTTATCAGTTAAATCTCAGCATTAGTAACACTACCAATAAAAGCAAACGATTTTCAAAATCACTTGTGGCTCGTTATTGCAATTGCTTTCTTGCTATTCCAAAGCCGGTGCTAAACGAGCCTTGATGACAGGGCTGTTGCCGTAATGCACCTAACTACCTCTTTGGTTATTTTCAATTGCAGCATTGCTTGGCAGTTCCACTACTACGTATTGCTGCCCACAAGGTTTACAGAAAAGTTGTAAATGAGGCAGCAGCACACTCTGCCAAGCACTGGCCTTTATTTAACACGTGGTTTGTAATACGCCTGGCATTGAGTGCCCTTTACACAAAAATATGGGCTACTTGCTTAGAAATAGTTGTCGTAGTGAATTGTTTGGTGCATCTCAAGCTATTAGCCAAGAGCACAGCCCAATGCTTGGTACCAATTGCCAAATTAGTCTGATGGAACGCGTTTGAATCCTTGCTAGGCTTGTGGTACCTACGTAGATCTTGTTTGCTTGCGTGGTTTGAGTTCCTGTACGCAGGTAATCCGAGAAAATCACCTCATACAATTCACCGTCAGGCTTGATGGATGGAAACCTTTAGCCCTTCCCCTTTTTTCTTTCTTTCTTACTATCAGTAGTGGATTCCTATATCAGTGTCCCCGTAGTAGTAGTAGTAGCAGTGGTAGTTGTCTTCTTCGAGAATGAAAAATTCAACAAATTAAAAACGTCACGCCTATCAGGTTTCCGCCTGCAAAAACGCTCGAACACTTGCCATGAGCCGCCGTGTCTTTTCCCAAAAAGTCAATGATAATGATGACCAAGCCGAGTCGCGATCGGCATTCGCCATTGGAAAAAAGGAACCCAAGGTTGCTAATGGCATTCCGCTGGAAGGTGAAGATTACCTCCTCATGGTCAGGTAAGATCGACTTGGAAAGACATGCATGTTACAGTCTGACATCTTCTTTAGACAACAGGCAAAAAAATGCGCGCAAACAGTTGTTGCCGCACCACCCAAAACAGTTCAGAAAGTCAACTTGCCCGCTCACTATCGCTTCATGAGCGATGCGTCTGAATCGTCGTCCGAGAAGGGACCGTTACCCGAAGCAGAGTGGCAAGACAAATTTGTTGTTTCGTTTAAATCTTTTCAAAAGGTACTGTATGAAAGAATACATCGAAAGATACTCAATGACTATAAAGCATAGGCAGCAGATCACGCCTGATCCATCGAAAGCATCAAATCGTCCCAAAAACAATGCCGAGTGGCATAAACTATGCTATGATTCAACCCCGCCAGATGAAGAGAAATTGGCCATCGTTGCCAGCATGTCACAGGTAATGCACTCTAAGAGATGAAAACAGAATCCGGTACTCAAGCAGCATGCGAAGGTATCCATTCTCAGCCTGTTACAGTCATTTACGCGCTGGTTGACGGAAATGACCAAGGCAGAGGTGAGAGCCACATCGTGGAAAAGATACTTTGCATCTTAATCATGTTTGCTAGTCACAATGGATTTTCTCATTACTAGTACACCTGGACCCTGTTCTCACGTGCGATGGTGTCTCCGTCATACGTGAGCTTGCACGAAAATGCATTCGCTTGCGAAACAAGCCAGATATCGAGGAGGAGCAGGTAGCACGGGTCAATATTATTGTAACGATTATCACCAAAGTTTTTGGGCAAGCAGATCTATGAATCCACACTGTCTTCTTTACGCAGTAAAAAACATTGTATTCATTAAAATTCAAATTCGACTCGGAATTGATTAATGTCTGCGCCGGCCATGGCCTTGTCGGCCAAGTCACGACGATCCTAGATAGAGAGAGTTAGTCGCTGGACCAGGGATGGACAAAGTGGACGTACCATCATGTTGAACGTCTTTCGCAGCATTTCCCATAGATTACTTGAAACGTTAACGCCTTCTTCTGCGTCGTGATCGCCACGCTTATGCATTGATAGACCGGTTAAGAGATGCTCTGCAGCCTCTTTGTAGCAGCCAATATTAATGCAGCTTACGCCCAGATTGTAGCGTGCACGAACAAAGGACGGGCGCAGTTCTAATGCGCGGTGATAGGCATCAATTGCTTCTTCTGATCGCCCATTGTTTGCCAGGGTTGCACCTAGTCGGTTCCACAGCAGATAATCCTACAAACCAGCTGAGCTACAACACGTCTTTGTTCCCGCTTTCTTACGTCTGGACGGCCCTTCAGGGCGCTGAAGAAGCAGTCGATCGCTTTGTCTAGTTCTCCGCTTCCGTAGAAGAGCACGCCCAGGCCCACCTGGACATCAGGATCCATCAATTGGCCGTCGGGTGCCTGTCTTGCGGCTGTGAGGAATAGCTCAGTGACACGGTCGTGTAACTCGAAGGGGCTAGCGGCATCTGGCAAGGGCCTGCCACCGACAATTTCCGGGTATTTCTCCGTGATCCAGCGCTCCAGTGTCTGGTACGCTGCGTGATCGTACGACTCGTTGGTATAACTGACGGCCAGCGACATGAGTGCGTCCAGGTTACCCGCATTCACCTCAATTGCTTTTTCGAGCGCACGGATGGCCGGCTCCTCCTTCTCGTTCTGGGCTTGGATGTTTCCTAACTGCATCCATGCCTCGGAGTTGGAGGGATCGCGTTGCACAACCGCTTCAAATGCCAAGGCGGTTTTACTCAGACTGCCACCCTGTTCCACCATGCGCATGCCCTCAGCCATGGGGTCAGGATGGTCGAGGTACGGGTTTTCAACCTCGAACACGTACTCGCCCAAATCCGGTTTGTAGACCGGTGGGCTGAAGTTGTTGAATTCGTCTTCCCAATCCTCTGCCTCCTCGCCGCCCATCTGGTCCCGGATGTCCTGCCAGATGGACTCGAACTGATCAAACACGTTCGGGTCTTGTGCCGCCGCCGCCTCCTCCACCTTCCGCGCCATCTCCTCCTCTGTCTCGCCCTGCGCGTCAAACGCTGCAAACTGCTCCTCCCACGTCGCGTCGTTCAGCTCGACGATCTTGCCCTTGCCCTTTCCCCTGTCCTGGACGGCAAACTCGCCTGCCCAGTCGAAATGCCTTTGAAACGCTTGCTCAAACTCTGCCATCTGCGCGGGATTCATTTGTGCCACCTCCGGATGGTTCATGAACTCGTCTCGCCACGCTACACACACAAAGCCCTGCTCAGCCATCGCTTCTGCACCGTTGCTCTGCTTACCAGACATATCCTGCATTGGCCCTGCCGCAGCTCTGCTCTCTTGAAACGCCTTTTCCATGGCGGCCCGCTCTTCGTGTGTCAATGGCGTCGCCTGTTGCGGCCCAAACTCGGACGCCCAGCTGGGTGCAGGCCCATGATGGATGGAGTCCAGCTCACGTTGCAGCTCAGAAAATTCAAAATTACCAGCAGGACCCATTGGTCGCTGCCGTTGCTGTTCCTGCCCGAAAAATTCATCGACCATGCCGTCGTGGTTCTGCGGGGGGGCTTGTCTGGTCGTTCGTATCTGCAGGTCATGTATGTATTGGTAACCTCTCTCAGAAACAACTGCACAACGCTACTTACAGTGGAAGGCCCTGCAGAGCCCTGGGCTGGTCCTGCAAAACGGTCCTATCGTTTCGTACGTGGGGTTACCAACCGCTGCTTTTTCTTTGACCACACGATGGGACGGCTTACCCTTTGCAACGACCGATCCTGGTTAAATTGTTTCAGTACTTGTGTCAATGGGTTGGCTCCTGCCGAGCATTCAGCGCCGTTCATCATATTGGAAAAAGACATGTTTGCAAAACCACAACAATGACAAGCCTAGCCTAGTGAAAACAAAAAGAATAGCTTGGTTTTTTCTTTCTTTTTTTTTTTACTCAGCATCCAAAATGGTCTATGGACGTTAGTCAGCTCAATTTTGAAACAGCGCAAGTGTCATGGTTCGATCATTCCGTCCTTCCTTCACTTTTACGACCGTCAATGCATAGCAACGTTTAAAATACATACAGAGATTGCATATGGACGCGCGATAGGACAGCTAATGCGTAGCTTGCTACTGTATTCAAGGGGTCGCCGTCGACACACATATGCTCATAACACACACTGTGGGGAACATAATTGAACATCCGCTCGCTTTGTGGTGACAAGTCATCATGTGATTGACCGCGAGATCAAACGGTTCCTTGTTTTTCGAATCAAGACTGTCCCCCCCCCATGGGTCCGCCGGAGCTTCCTCCTTGAGCTGATGACATGCTTCGTATTGGGATTCTTGAGAATAAAAGTAGCAGCCGGTGCTGTTAGCCGCGGCGTTGCTGTCTGTTGTGTTTGAGGGGATAGACAGATGCCATCGTGGGAAAGAGTACCTAGCGACTGACTGCTTGGGCATCAGAGATGGAGGAGGTAGGGTACGGGCGAAAACTTTATATTGTGGTTGCAAAGGGGATTTGGCCACTCTGCCGTAGCATCCTACCTATTGCTTCGGATGCTTCCATGATCGTTATGTAGATCGACGCGTTTTCGTCTGTTGTGTGACACCCTTGACGTTCTATGATCGGCATTTTCCGATTCTGCAGAAATTTGTTTTATTTATATTCTCAGAATTTGAGCACTTACTGAAAAAACATCCGCCATGGAATAAGTCTATTTATCCATACCATGGCATGCTTTGCATGAACGCAAACGTCTTGATGTTTCATGTGAGAGATGTTCATGTCTTCTTGACATGCGATCACCGCTAGGCTTTCTGCGGATAGCCTTTGCCCTTCGTTCCAAATCATGCGGAATGGAGCTTGAGTTAAGCCTTTTCAAAGAAAGCTTAATGGGATCGCATCGTAAGCACGCTAAAACGCACGCACGCAGACGGAAGGAACTTTTACTGCACCAATAATTGAAGAAGAAAGGACAGCTGCCATTCGTTCTCTATGGTCCATGTATAGGAAGGCACTGCTATCGAACGCTCATTTTAGCATGAATCTTAGGAAATCCATGATCATCAAATACAGAATTCGTACAAGTAGCATTTTTTTTTATTTTTACTTATATGGTTCATCTAGATACAAAGCCCATGTTCATAATTATTTAGTGACAGAAACAGACCGGGGAAAGAGCTGTGAGGTTGGGTTCAATGGTTGTCGGAGTAAAAAAGTTACATTGGTTGATGTAACCTTCCGTGGTTGCGCGTGGTCTGTCACCGTCAAAGGGACGTCGTATTACAGGCAAAAATACAGTAAGTTTGACACATATTAATTTTAATGGGTGCCAAGACCAGATGACTAACGAAAACAGGTTTTTTTTATAGCCGCTGTGATGTTCTGGACGCACGGCGCATGGCGCGATAGGCCTCGACCTTTTGCTGGCCCGCTAACTTTCTTCTCCGGCCTTGTTCTCTCATATCTTCATAATGCAGAATCTTGCCAAAAGTTTCCTAGAAAAGATAAAATGAAAAATAAGGACAAACATTCCTTTTTTGGTTACCTGGATAGAGCCTCGCCGCTTATCGAGATTCCCCTTGATGTACTCGAGACTATTTTTCCGCTTTGACACGTTGCTCGGTGCGGATGGCTCGCCCTCTGGGAGATGTTGCTCGTGCGCAGGAGCACTTTCCGCTGAATACTGTTGCCGTGCAGGAGCACTTGCCCGGTGGGCAATCGGTGCTGAAGACCCTGCGCGTGTATTTCGCCCCCATGGCCATGCCGGGAGCATGGGAAAGGACTGCATTCTGTGTCGACGCCGCTCTTCTTTTTTCGACAAGTATTCCATCTGTTCGTTTTTGAACCGTGCTGCTTCCGTTACCCCACCCTGCGTGGGTGGTGCTGATCGTTCTGCCGTTTGCGGATGCTGTCGCTGCGACCATAGCCGTTGAAACAAGGCAAGCTTATTAGTGGATCCGCGTGGCTTCATCTTGGCGCCATCCTCGTGGCTGGATCCCTGGATTGCTACCATCGACACGCTTGGTGGCGGGAGGTGAGTCTCGAGGGGACCAAACGAAGTATCCAGCATTGGGTAGTGGAAATCCCGTCCTTCCTGGAGACTGTGTGAACTACCAAAACGGAAGCCTGCCGCCTGGCTATGGTTCAGTTCGCCTATATCTTCGGAGGTGACCGAATGCCCGAGGTCGTTCAGCGCTAGTTCTGCCGTTGTTGTGGCGATGCTGGTCGCCGCACTCGAAGCAAGCGATCGAGGTACAGCCAGGTAGTCTTCCAGTCGAGGCGCCGCCGACTCGTTGGGATGGAGGGCCGATGTGTCGTTGACTGTTAGGCGAGGGATGGTCAAGGCGGTGCGAATGGTGTTTGTCGTTGGTACGGCGGCCGTTGGCACCGGTGCCTTCAGTTCATGATGTTCAAACGACGCATTTCTTGGTGTTATTTCGCTACGCAACCCCCACGTCAGTACCCTTTAGCGCCCAGCCATTTTCACCTACTGCAGAGGGCTTTCACGCATGATGCGAGGCTTGTCAAATACGATTGTCTTTTGCCGCAATGGTGGAAGCGGTGGTGGTGCCGGAGAATGGTTATGAAGCACACGTGCCATGAGTTCGCCTGAAGTTATTCTTTGCGAAGCCATTTGTTTACATAAGAACATTGCTCTGTTTAAAATGAATCCGCGTATGGCTCGGAAAAAAAATATTATTCTACCCTTGGTTAAAAAGATAAAAAGAGTTAAGAAGGAGAAACACTACCAGCACAAAATGGTTTTAAACGCCATGTGATGCATACCAAGCTGTCAACGGTTGTGCGGGGTTACAGTTTCAGACAGATCGAATTCCCGACGCCCGACCTTCTTTTTTGTCCTGAGGAAAATGACGTTTATTCTTGTTTACAGATGCGTGTTACCAATGGTTTCAGAAAACCCCAAGGAAAAAAAAAAAAAAAAAAAGAAAGAGGTGTACTATTTACATAATGTGGTTCGTTTTCACCCGGAAGGAACAACTGATAAAGGAGGGGGTATCCGCAGGAAATTTTTTTTTTTTTTCATGGTGTCCAAACGTGCACAATGCCCTGTGCACCAGCGACACCTGCAGCCATGGTCACTGTGTCTTCATGTACAAATAAACTATTCACACTGCTTGATGTTGGGTATGACTTTATCAGCTCGCCATTGGCTGCCAAATCCCATACTTTCACCTAATGCGCGATGAGCTCCCTGTTCCTTTTCTTCCCGCCTGCCACTTACAGTAGAATCGCCTCCACCTGTTATCAAAATCCGGCTGTTCGATGTGAAATAAAGGCCTCCAATACCCATGTTCGTGTTTGGTGGGACCAGATGAGCAGGGATCTCGTCTGCAAGACAGTCAATTACTCGATGGCGTTTATTTCCTGCGCTTTACCTTTGTGAAGCAGCCTGTACAATGCTTCTTTTGGACGTCGGATGTCAAAGACGGCTGTCTCGTTCAAGTCACTACCAGATGCTACGTACTTTTCACAAGGACTTTTTTTTTGTTGGAAAGTCAGTTGAGATGCATCGATTGGCTATTGCTGTACCTGATCCCTACGAGATTAACGTCTGAATGGCCTGTTTTTGCCATGATGACGGAGGATGTTTGCCTTGTGTCATTGATATGAAGTAATTTGTCACCTGCACCTGTTTCCAAAGGGCAGTAATTACCAGAAACAACATAGCGTCCTAAGATGAAAGACGTTAAAACAACAAAATCGCCATGACATTTCTTTACCTGAAGAGGAAATAGCGATGTCGCTGACTGCACCTTTCATTGACGTGAATTGTTGCACGGGTTTCGCCGTTTCAATGTCAAATGCTTGGATCTGCACGTCAACCTTTAGAGAGAAACAAAACAACACGTTCTCTACTACATACCAGGCCGAGTTTATGCGTATGGACGTCACTAATTCCAACAAATAAGCGCTTTTCCGACATGCCATGACCAAACTGTCCACATTCAAAACTGATATGGTCCATTGGCTCATCTGGCTGTCCAAGCGCGCAGGTAATACCGGAGCCACCATTGCCTTCTGAGCTTAGTTTCCAGACCACGGCCGTCCCGTCCGCTGAGCAGGACGCGAGAATATATGCTGATTCGTCGCGCTTTACTGCAATTTTGTGGATATGTTTGTGATGGTATTCTACAAATATCCGTTACGACCGCTGTTTCCCGTGCCCTGATAGCTTACCTAATGTTGACAGCAGTTTGCCGGTCGAAGCGCTCCATACTTTACATTTGTTGTCATGACCGGCCGAGTACAGCAGCATTTGATCGGTAGAGGCCTGAACATCTGCTACCGTGCTCCAAAGACCTATACAAAGGAATAAGTCGTCTTTGACAAAGGGTGCTGTCAACTGTCACAGCGGTGCGTTCCTTCAGGTACTGTTTGATGTCCACGAAGTTGGGTCACCTGGTCGCTGTCCAATTCCCATAGTCGCAGATTTCCTTGTCGGTTATACGCGAGCTGATCTTCACAAACTGATCCAGCAACGACTTTCAGCCTAGAAAACGTCAGCCATTGTGCTATCACACAACTAGTACTGCTTCCTTACTTTTTGTTTTTGTCCTTGACAATTGTCACGGAAATGGCATCGCCACTTCCTTCGTCGAATGTACTTTCACGCGTAAGGTTGCCCCATAACGCGGATGTTATCGATACCTGTCTCTGTCTGCCATTGAAACGTACGCCACGGACCAAATTGTAGACAGACAAACTTGTTTGTTTCCCTAAAGAAAACGCGTTCAATGCTGTTGCTTATCGTAGAGAGTGCTTACTTTTGTGGAAGGATACCATCACCGGACGGCGATGTAAAGAAACGTAGCCTTCTTGGCGATCAATCCAAAAGCGTCGACAGTCATCTGGCACGCGGCCTGGTAGGTCAAGGGCAATGGCGTCCCAGTTGTAATTGGAGAAATCAATCTGCGGTTCTTCTTCGCTGTGCGTCCGTCGGCGTTTTGCCTTTGTGTGCAGACGTTCCATTCGTTTTTCAATGATTTCTATTTCCCAATCTTCGAAAGGGTAATGGATAATATCGCCCACTTCAAACTGGGCCCAGTCTTCCCAGGTGGATTGGGACCAGGCTAAGGCGGGGAAATAGGGCCGGTAGGGCGCTGAGGTTGATTGGATACGGTCTTCGCCTTCGTCCGATATGGGTCCAGATCGTAGCCTTTTTTGTACGTTCCTTGTTACGGATGCGCGGCTGGGACCTTTCGGTGATAAGAGGCTGTCATCTTGTAATGCAGGCGCGTCGAGGGATGCCAAGACGGAGCTTGTATAGACCTCCAGAGCGGTGAGGAACTCGGTGGGGCTCTTTTTCGGCGGGATCATTGTCTTCACTTGTTTTGGCATGTCCTCCTCGCGTGGCGGAATCTACAACGCAGACATGAGCACAGAGAGTTAGGACACGTTTATTTACCCATTGTTCCTTGGGTGGAGATAGCGTTGCCACGTAGCTCCAGTTTGGTTCAGGTAAGGAGGTTGTCCTGTAGGAATCCAGTCGTAGAGCAAGTTCATCCACTTCGTCGAGCGATTGCAAAGGTACGATTCTTGATGCAGCCGACACAAAGGTTTCATTACTCGACGAGTTTGGTGAAAACCATTCTTCGGATGCTGTGGAAGGACTGTGAAGGGTTTCTTCGTCCATGGCGATCTCGGACACCGGAGAAACAGTAGGATCTTTTTCCATATTTTCTACGGGCAAGTCTGACGTTCCTGTCATGCGTATGGTGGTTCTTTCTTCTGGCGATGATGGTTTCTGCGGTGTTGCATGATCGGTCGACGTGTAGGAAGCGTTTGATCCCTCCGAAGGGTCGAAGTTCATGCCGTCCGCCTTATTCGGAGCTTCTGTCAATTTGATTCGTGGCCGGTTAGGCTAAGCAATGAGAGAAATTATTCAAAGTACCTGGTTGTCTGTTTTTTTTGGTATCGAGTGTTGGGATGGTCGCGCCCTGTTTGGACGGCTGCTCCCTCAGAAATGACGTCTGTATTGTATCATCGTCATCGAGATCAATAGGATTGTTGTAGTTCCATCCCACTTCATGTATCACGGTGTCTTGCATAACATGCACGTCGGTATGACTGCGATTAGCTGGTAGGTCCTGTACTCTTTCCACAGCGTCTTCTTCATCGCTGCTGATCACGATCACACTGTCCGGAACATGGAGCGCCTGCGCTGGAGTACGGTTAGCGGCTGGTGGCGGTGATGGGTGGCGGTAAGCAGATCCGATGCGTGATTTCTTGCTGGACTTCCGTTGTCGTGGAACAGGGCCAGAGGACGATGTGTGCGCTCGAGGCTGATATGGCTGCCAGCGTAGAGCCTGTTTTGCAGGAGAATGGCCCGTGTTCAAAGGCATGTTCCAGCCGTTTGCGATGTTTTGGCAAAGACAGAAAACAAGTCCGAGTGAAGGAAATCAAAACACCTAGCAGGACAGGTAAATCATTTAACCGGGGCAGGAGCGGGCCAGGCTGTGTCTTTGTCCACAATCCTCCCTTTTCATCTTCCTCGTGTCTTTCTTTGTGAAATAAAAGGATGCTTGTTTGATCATCCAAAAGTAAAAGAAGAATTCTTCAGGATTCCTCTTTTGCATAAGATCAAACAAGCTATAGTTAACAAGGAGAGAGCATGATTAGTGACGATCTATTTCCTGTCATACACAACTGTCAAAGTTGTAAGAATAAGATGCTTATTTACAAGATGGTTTGTTGGAAGTAAGGTTGACATGAGAAAAGGGGACAGGGATCTGGGTATCTATGAACATGATGTTTCTATGCGTTTAGGTTTACAAAGGAACAGTTTCGCGATGGGGGATGCTTTGATTATACAGCCACTTCCAAGTTGCATTCATACAGTGTGTACATATCAACAGAAAAAAAGTTTCATCCTGTGCATAGATGTGCAGAAAAGAGTGCGTCTCACAACACCTGTTGAACTGCTGGTACTTGTAGCGATTGTATTCATTTCGTCATGGTAGTTAATCTATCCCACGCTTCCACTACAGATTCTATTTGTAAACAGTAGCAGGTCTAGACGAAGGTGTCTGGATCCTTAAGAAAATTCGCCGTTTATGCGCTACCTGTTGGTTACTGCTCCAAATTCACAAGAACTATATTTATCGCTTCACTAATGCGGGGTTTTAGGAACCTACATCTCTTCTTCTTTTCTCTTTTTTTTTTCTTTTAGAAGAGAGAATTTCACTTGTCTATTAAGCATAGTCATCATAATCTTCAAAAATTCTTAGAATTCTAGGGAGAGGTACGATTCATCTCAATCTTTGCAGGCTCGTTTTTTTTTAAGGGTTGAAAACTGCAGTTAAACAAAGAAGACAGAAAGTTCATTATGTGTTTGTTTAGGTTTAATTTCACAGGCACAAGTCATTCACTTGCATTTCTTTAACTTTCTCTTTTCTTGTATTCCTAGTTCTAGGCCACATGGTGAAGCATATCGTGTAATTGCGTTCCTTGGAGTACTAGAAAGGTTTGTAGAAGATAAAGTTCACCCTCACTAAAATTGGCGCGGTGTTATCTCGGTTTGTTCTAGATAGGATGGCGGAGCCTGTACGGGAAAGTTACCTTGTGTTTATCAGCCATTCCTATGGAAAAATACCGACGATTTTCTGACCAAGCAGACGCAACATTATTGGGTATATTTCTATTGTGCATCTACACAGTTTCACTCCAGATTTAGGTCATTTCACGCTTTTGATCTGACAGTCCTTTATTGAAAAGAGGACACAGCAGTTGTTTCTCTATGGAAAAAGTTTTGTTAGTTTAAAAAGTTGCTGTCCATGAATTCTGTCTTGGCAACTGAATTAGGTGTTTGTACCTGCAAGTGATATTTCCGGGTTTGTGCCTCAATTCTATCGGGCTAATCTTATTTTTCCCACAAATAGTACACTTTGGGGGAGTTCTATGCCAATGTCTACTCGTGTTACTGTGACCATTCGGCATTTCGGCATATATAAGACATATTCAGCAGACAATAAAAATGTGAATGCATTGTTTGCGATTTGACCCGGGTCATTGAATCACGGCATGAATTTTCATTACAAGTTGTTTTGTTCTAACAGTTGAATCGTTCATTTCATAGAATCTTTTCACAATCATTATTTTGACTACTGCGCAAAATGCAAAGGTACTTAAGTCACAATAGAGTTATTGTTCTCCTAATTAGAAGGTGTAGAAAAATTTTGATCTTCCATATAAAGAAAAAAAAAAAGAGTCAATGTTATTACGATCATTTCACATGTCTTTTTTCGATCTTTTTTTTTTTCTCGGTGTCTTAAACCTTTTCTTATTGATTTTTGACACGCGCTTTGTGTTACACGGTTTATGCTTTTTTATGGTATGTCCGTTAGAAAAAAAAGATAAATGAATGAATGACATGCGATTGCGATTAACTAAGTGAGGGACATTTTACTCCTTGATTGGCGCCAGAAAATAAATTCTAATTAGCAAAAAGGTAAAGGTAGAAGTGATTATGAAGAGAGACTAACCAAGAAAGCTTCTTAGATGCAATGAGCCAATCCGGTTGCTAGAATAAATTGGGCAATTTACACAGCTTGATTGTCAGTGCCAAAGAAAGGAAATGGCGGACTGTCACTTTGTCTCTCAGAAGATAGGACCCTGAGTTTCTATCACTACTTAGTAAAAAATGGTATAGTTTACATTTACGATTTAAATTTCCATAGCATGATATATTTTTTTTTTACTGTTAAATGTCGTATGAAGGAAAACAAAGAAAAAAAAAGTTACAATTTATATACATGGAATAATGGTTATTTTCAACCAGAGAAAAGAGAAAAGAAACGAAAAATTCTACAGATATTCTTTGTAAAACCTTTCGGAACATATAAAGAATTCGAGTCCCCCCGAATTAGAATTTTTTTTGTAACATAATGACAATGTTAAGGAGAAGGAGGGAGATGAAATGATGAATGAGTCAATGAAAGGAGGAAAAAAAAAAAAAAGAAAAAAAGACCAGCTTGAAAATGAATAGAAAAAGAAAAAAAGCATGAAAAGTTTTGTGTGTCGTATAGATTTTTGTCTTGGCCCCGCCTGGTTACCAAAAGGAAAAGAAAAAAAGACAATAGAGAAAAAGAAAATAGAATCATTGACACGCGATGATGAAAAAGAAACACCGAAAATCTGCAAAGCGACGCGTAGTGAAATGGATCATGAGTAAACAACGATGGATTGATGTGTCGTAATTATCCCAATTGAAAGGAAGGAATGGATGATATCTTGTTGTCGTTTGTTGTTGCTTGACATTATGCGTATAATGGACAATCGGAAGAGACGTGTTTCGTTGACCCACAAAAGTAGCACAATTTGTTGGTTGCTACGTTTCGAACAACGTTGCAGGCTTTTGTAAACATAGTTTTCGTAGTCATGCGAGGCATAATGTGAATTTCGTTTCTTTTTTTTGCTATTTTTTTTTGTTGATCTCGTTCTTGTAGCGTAGTATAAAATATATAAGAAAAAGAAAAAAGGGGGAAGACAAATTTGTCTTTCGAAGAAAGTATTGGCAGTCAAAAAAAAAAAAAAGTTTCTTGCTGAGCAAAGAACAAAAGAGAAAAAAAAAAAAAAAGAATAAGCTGAGTGAAGGCACTTTTATAAGAAAATCCGCGGGGGGTGATAAGCAACAAAGCACCGCCATCCCGAAGCCTAGGCTGTGTGACAGAACTCACTGAGGGATATTGGAGAGTCGAGATCTACAGAAAGACGAAAAATATCCTTTTACCACACACGTGGCGTGTGTCAGTTTAGCTGGTACGTTAAGTTACACTGAATGACGGGTCTTTTTAAGTAAAACCCCCTCCATCTAAAACCTATCCAGTTATCAAAGATTATTTGAAACGAGGAGTTACCAAGGCAATTATGAGTGAATAATTTGGGACTGGCACGGGCCAATACCTATTTGTTCTGTTGAACTTTTTATTGCTTAGAAGAAGAAAAAAAAATTTTTTTAAACATCAGGATATGGCTGGTTTCATTTATTCATCCAAAGGAACCAGTCAGTACCAGCGTCGGAAAAGTAAAAAAGGACCACCGAATGAGTATAATGCGATCACCAATCGCGCAACAGATCCGAATATTTGGGCTGACATCGTATTTTCCTTTTTCCTTTTTTTCTTTAATTTTTACGTTTTGCCCGCATCAAAAAGTGCTACCCTTTACGTTCTTCCACTCCGGCACCTCTGCGGCACACTATAAAAAACTAAGAAAAAATAAAAAATTGACGGTTAAATTCAAAACAATCAGTACAATGATAAAAAAAGAATTAGTTGCGGTGTGTAACTGTCCGAAAATGGTTGACTGCGGATAGAACGCGTCTCTCTCGTTTTTTTTTTTCTCAGTAAACTTTCACTGAAATAAATCTATCCTCAATTTATTTCTTTCTTTGGCAAATCTCCGGTAAATTTTTCCCTGACTGCATAATATATTATTTTGTTTGCTTTTTTACTTCTTGTTATTATTGAAAAACTCGAAATAAAGCTGAGATAACATCTTGCAACTAAAAAAAGAAAAACTGAAATCATAGTTAGATCAAAAGAATGAATGGATTTGGGATGCATAACTTGTAATACCCTCCATTAACATGTTTTTCCTCAGTTCACTTACGGAAATTTGTTACTAAGAAAAAAAAAATAGATTGGTTGCTATGGACCCATGCTGTCATAGCATGCAAAACCTTGTTGACTTGCACCTGGTCCATTACCCTCGATCAGGGTTTTTTTCATCCTTTTGTCATACTTGAAAATAGTAAGATCAACAAAAAAAGGAAAAAAAGAGGAAGAAGAGGAAGTAAAAGTGATAAATGGCCTGATCTATTACGTTCCCATTGTACACGTCTATGTTAAGACTATCCATGAACCTGTTCTGATCAAATAAGAATTTTTTAATTCTAGTTCTATTTGAACAATGTAAAGGCAAAACACATGTACAACCACAAATGTTGAATTATGACAATGAAATCAAAATCCCCTATACTTCCCCCGCCCCCCACCTAAGCGACTAAGTATTTGTTACTTCTCCCCTTGCAATTTAATAGGAGGTAGATCGGCTCTCCACAATCAAAAGCAACTGAGCTCCACCTCAGGGGGGTAAAAGGAATATGACACGCGATAAGTGACAGAACCAGAGTTGCGCAAGCAGCTATTCAATCTCGGGAAAACAAAGAATAACAAACAACCTATCTAAAATCAGGATAATAACCTTCTTTTTTACCAAACAAAACACGTGTACTAGTAGGTACATAATTCTCCTTTACTTTTCGCAGAAATTGGTCTTGACATCTTCTGGAATGAACAATAATTTTAATCATGTCAATGCCTGCAGCTGGTAATATACCTACCAATGACATGCATTCAAAATAATTTCATCCAATGTACTGGCAAATAATTTTCGCGCTGGCGGAAATCTGATTTGAGCACCGCATACTAATGTCCGGACAAACTGTAGTTCATTAGTATGAACATCTTTAGAACAGTGATACCTATAGTCACTCATTACTAATAGACTTTCCATGTGAATAATGGCTTTAGTCTAGCTATTTTCTGACAACTATCAACCGCTCAGCAATTCAATTGAGAATCAAAGAAGTTTCAGGATGTAATTGCAACTAGCGCAGCACCAATAACTGCGCCTTCATTGCATATCCGCTCCTTTAAGGCGCGTTTTTTTCTGAATTAGTGGGAAACAGGGGTTGCTGTCTAAAACATTTTCGTTAGGCCGATAACGGGGTGCTCACATATTAGCGGCATTTAGGCCACATGCCGCCAGCACAGACAAATACTTTAAAATCCAGAGTCCGCAAATATAGCACGAATCATTGAGAGATCTTCTTATGCGGATAGAAGCAATAAAAGAATAGAAATGAGAAAATCATATTATTAAAAAAAAAAATCAATATTTTTCAATTCAATTCTTTTCTTTTCTTTAGAGGATTCTGGATCTTTTACTTCAGAAAAAAAAATTTTTTTTTTTGAACATGGGAAGCATAGTAACCAAATTAGCTAATCGAGATATTCACCCGTTTGCATAATAGTGGATTTTTTTCTCTCCACGGAGAATCTCGCACGAACCTTAGCGGCGATTCTTTTTTTTTTTCTCTTTTTTTTTCCTTTTTTTTCTCTTCCTTTCTTTTTTTACTGTTTTGTGTTCAGTTTAACACACACTGACTCCATGTGTAGTTACTCTAAGCATATGGACGACCCGTATATTGGTCACCCTGATCTTCCTAAAGCTTGTGGCATTGTTACATTGTTAGTGGACCCCGTACTTTTGATGTCACCCCGCTTCTCTATTGCCCAAATCTTTCCTTTATTACGTTTAAAAATATTCCTATCCACCAGTAGAAGTCTAGCAAAGCCTTCTGAACAACATTATAGTTGATCTATCTGCGTCATAGAGTAATCGGGTGTTACTTAAACCATACTAAACAAACTACAGTTCGATCATCATCCGATCCTTGCCCCCGCATTCTTCTGACTTCATTACTAAACCTCTTTGTAACCACCGCGAACCCTCTATTATCATTTTTACTTCATTGGGACAGAGACACCTTATGACTATCCATAGCAAAAAGAAGATTTGTAAGGTGAAACTTGTGACGATTTTTTCGGAAAGGCACCAGAAATCGGATTGTACCTTGGGAAATCCGATCATAGCCCCCAAACTTTGCTAGCTATCAAACGAGCTAAAAACTTAACCGTAATGCTTTCTGAGTAAAATACTATGAATAGCGATCTCTCCCTCTAGAATGAACATATCTGGAAATAACTAAAACAGTTCACACAGAAAAACAAGAAAAAAGTCAGATTCTACGGCGCGGGGGCCCTAGGCCTTATAGCCCTCAAGACGTAGACGACTTTATCTGTCAAGCGTCTTCTAGTACTGGATGTACAATCATTTTGAATATCAGTTGCATCGATTGAAAGTGTGGTGAGTATTGAGACAATATCGTCTTTTTTTTTTATTTGCTTCTTGATCATTTCTTTCTTTGTACCGAAGCTCGGAATTGCGATTTTTACCTTGAAAGAAACTTTTTTCTTGGAGAAAATGGACAATTTTTTCCTTAGTAGCTGATACATACGTCCTGATAAACATCTGATCACATTCTTTGGATAAAAACATAAATAAAGAAGACATAGAAAGCCGGGATATACGATATGCCGGCTATTCCGTCTACGAAAGCTGAGCCCAGTCTCTGTAATCAAAGAGCGAAGATATATTTTACACATAACGACCATCTTTTTTCTCCTTCTCAAACCACTTTCTCAACTCAAGAATTTTGTTTTTAACGAAAGAACGATGCGTCTAGAACATGAAGTTGCGCCTGACCGTAATAGATAAACTACTACTAAACAAACGGTTTGTTAAACTACACTGCTGCTGATACGAGAAAACTTTTCTTGAGACGTGGAACCCATCGCTGTTGGATACTCATAAACGTATACGGTGGATTTATTGTCAACTGTAGAGGAACCACTGAAGAGGACAAGTTTCTGTTTGGGGTGTGTGTGTGTGTGATTCTCAGTTCGATCAGTTGAGCATACCCTTCCTTCTAGAACGAACACAAACAATAAAACAAACACAGAGCCAGTCAACTCAACTTGCTACAGTTGTCCTGACCGGTTTCATGTTCTAGAAGATAGCGCTGCCAACGTTATTTCCCAATATCCTACAATGACTAGTATGGCTGTTATTGAGAGAACGTATAATCAATGTTAAACAAGATAAAAGGCAAGTTTCCTTGAACATGGTTTGGCTATTATCCCAACATCATCCCGGCTACAAACATTGTACTATCTTTTACAAAGCGCTTCCTATTGCTCTATATTTAGCTTACCAAGACAAGCTTGATACGGTCCAAGCACATAGCTTGTTTAGAACGCGACAAACAACCAACTTTTATCCGTGGGTGATAACTCTTGGCTAAACACTATCCTGAAAACTGCGATCACGGCGAATGGCTCAATCTAGGTTTTGGACTCCGTATAAAATGTCGTCGTACGAATACTTACCGTCATGTTAGCAATGCCAAAAACAAAAGCTAGACCTCAGGATTCGCGACACAGTAAATACGATTTCAAGATTCTCGTCGTAAGGGTTGGATGCTTACATCGAATGATTTTGCGACAGGAGGGAGAAAAACAGGAGTTAGGAGGATATCAGTGGATGAGCTGATCCTGTTTAACTTGGAAAGGAATTCCCTTCGTCATGGAAAAACGGTCTTCCAATGATGCACAAGCAAGTCGAAAACCAGATTAGACCTTTGATCGCGCGAGAATCCGCGGTAACGCCGATGTCTGCTTTTCCTTATGTGAACACCGCCTTCAATAACACACCCTAGCAGAAGGACAAACGTAAACAACACAGAAAGGTTCCCTATTGCCATCACATTATTATAAATATCTGAAGCAGAACGTTCTGTTGTACATTTGCACAGCTCGCTGAATCCCTCCTATTTTTTTCATAGACTCTGACACGCATCTCTATTAGCATGTGTACTGCAACCGTAGGATGTATTTTATCACTTATTAACAGTTAATTTCATGTGAAGATCCAGCCTCCTACTTTTCGGTAAATTAAGCAGAATGAACACTGCGCCATCGATCAAATGTTGTAAAATAGAATCATTTTCTGACCGTGCGTCCGCCTATCGATTAATTGATTGCTTATGATGTATTTCTGCACGGTTCATTTTTTTTTAATGCAAAACATAACACACGTACTTTTTCGTAAAGACAAGTATTCGATTGTATCTCTTCACAAAAAAGAATCACCGTAACTACGCCATCTGTCTATTGTTCACTTACGGTTAGTACGCTAAACAAAATATCAGACGATGTACCGTTATTTGAATTATCATGACATTGGGTTAATTACTCTGTGTAACTTTCATTACAGCCTCAATTCAATAGCTGACACTCCGTTGACATGCAAGAAGCAAGCAAAGACAGTCCGGTACAGAAACAATTTTTTTTTGTTTCTGGGATAAACAAAGACGGTAATGTTTGTATTCTCTGCAGGACGGCTTTTGTGAATTAGTGGAGATGTTGTCTGTACATTCACCAAGCGAATCAACAAAAAGGCTTCCGGTACATTTCTAACAATGAATCTACGATATAAACGAGGGACTCACCTTCTTTGCACGCCAGCCATCACAGGAATAGCAACTGGCACTTTGTCGCGTAGACCACAGTACTACAAAAGCATCCCATTAACAAAAACTGTAACAGTGAATCCTTTTGAACATCCTAGTCAGTTAAATAAATGAAATAGCACCGTGGAAAACGGATTCCATCTAAATCCATGATTCAGATGTAAAACGCTAAATAAAGTGCTGGGGTATCCTTGACACATCCAAAACAATGGACTGCTCTGTTGCCAAGTGTCTTTGGATCACAGCAGAGGACCTAGAAAAGGCGGTCGGTTGAAACATAGCATTACGGTGATTGCGGCGAAAAGTCTACATTTTTTGTCCTACCAGTGTACGCCTGTACTTTTCCAGTAACCTGGAAACAGGATACCACTTTATCCATGATATTCCCCAAATCAAATGGAATGGGCACCTGATTCCGTAAATGATCGATCACCCCAAAAGTAGGCTGTGCTGCTAGAAGAACGACCACGTTTTTCTGACACGCGTTTTTTTTTTCTTTCCATCTGTTTACTACTCCCACTAAAAAAAAAAAAAACTTCATACCTTCTTCTTGGCCTATCGCCGCAGGGTTTTGTAGGATTCACAAGAACGTCGAATGCTTCCAAGGAACAAGGACGGCGATCCATTTTCATGGCGATGAACCAATAGTCCTTCCCAACGCTGTGTTTAATTCGCAAAGTCCGATTATGTTACACTTTCAATTACAAGATCATCATTTCCATAAATGAACATCGCCTGCCATTGCAAATTGACGTCGGATCTTGTTAAAAGTTCAAACTATCTGCCCTTCTAGTAACAATGAAACCAATCAGAATAACCGTAGCTTATCCATCATTGCGTGTGCAAGCAATTTTCCACACTACGAGTCGGATACAGCAAGCGAAAACCACGGCTGGGTTGTTTTTGCGATAACCGGTGTTATCGTAGATGTAAAAAAGAAATTATTCCTTAGATTAAAGCTGTGACAGAACAGATGCAATCTTCCTATATCTCTAACTACGCAACTAATGAGTATGGCTATGCACGGATAGGATGGAAATAGTTGCGTATATTAGATACATGTCAATCTTCGTTGTTTTCTCGAAGCTGAAACCATCGGTATGGTTTGAAAGTTTATCCTCGGACGAATATATAGATTTAAGGATATAAGATGGATTTGTTACGCAAAAAAAGAAATAATTAAGAGGTTTAAGAGCACATACCCATTGTATATCATTCTTTCTTCCATGGCCTGTTCCATTTTCCGTGATGGTCGGGTAATTGTCTTTAAAAGCCGTCGTGTCATTATTTTAATCTCAATTGTAATTATTGTCGATCAAAGACCTTTCGATCGTCCATATTTTTTTTGTTCCGAAACAGTGTACAAAGGTTGAGTTCCAAGTGCTCGCGTTCAACAAAGAAACGTGTCCGACACGTTTAACTGGTATACCGGGAGTTTCCGAACACGGTCTTCCAAAAAAAAATTTTTTTCTTGTCTTTGGTACCAATGGGCACTCTCAATTTCCCAGTGCTTCTTTTTTTCCTAGAAAAGAGAGACAACAAAGCACTTGTAGCATTGTCAAGGAAAACGTGCCGCAACTGCTATATATGGGAGTAAGCCTATTCGCCGTATGGATCAATATCTGAGAGAAAACCTTTTTTTTTTTTTTCATTTTCCTCATATTGAATGACAACTGCTCCCCCCAAATCCATTAACCTACCTTTTCCACTATACTGGCACTAAATATGGCGGAAATTGAAAGGGATCGTCCGTCAAAGTTTGTGTTACTTGTTTGACAGCATCCTCAGTCAGTCGCAATAATGACTCAGGTAGGCCGATGCGTAACAGTGTTACCTCCCTTGCCGCCTGTAGCCGTAAATATTTTCTACATAAACTCATCTATCCGCTGCATGTCTGCAGGTAATCAAGACACAACATATTTTATGCGTTTATCCGTTTTAATCGCTTGTTCAGCTGAGAACATTCATATGAAGAATGAAAATGACATCCTTAGTCATGCCTTGGTTACGGTGAAAAGCAAAATCTTATGAAGAGAATACTGTTCGTTCAATATCATTCTGCAATAGAAACAGCACGGTGAACACGTTTCATTTTTTTCATCTACCCTTATTTTCTCTGTCCTTCATCTTTGGAGAACAAGGGTTATCGCTGAAAATCCCTATTTCCCAAGCCTATTGCTGTTTCTACGTGATTTCAAGATGAAGTGATGCATGTCGTTTGTTTGATCCTATGCTGAAACTGTTTCCCCCACGTTCCAATGGCAACGGCATAAAATCAGCAAAGAAAATTGAATGGCTAAATGCATAGAAATGCAGGTTTGTCAAAGATTCATGTCAATGTTTAGTTTAAATGCCGCGAAAAGAGCTGCAAGCGTTGAGATAGAGTTATTTACTCAGATGTTGCACCAAACACAGCTAGCGGGAAAAAGGCTTTGGTGCAGTAGTAATAGTCGAAGAAATGGAGAGAATGACTAATCAACCTGGATGGCTTGGGATCCTGTTGTATGTGTCCATGTTTTATGAAATCAGAAGACTGTGCGATCCAATTGCAAATTGGCATTGTCATAATGCAGGGAAACTGACGTGATCTTTGCTGGCGTGACGTGACGAAAGAAATAAGTGTTGTACACGCTCTTTTGCCGATCGGGCGCGTCTTTGGTGATGGTGGACGATCGCTTATCCAAAAGTGGCAACTCCAATAAATGTACTGCTTCTTGGGGGAAAAAATCTTTGGGTAGCACGTACTATGGATCCTGTCAACGTGACGAATCGAGATCATCCTGACCATCGGTACCAGCACAAAATAATCAAAACGGGTCTTGTTCATCAAACCATTCAGGCTATTCGACAACTTGTAACAACCTACCCACATGCATTTGACCTCCATTTCCTCGCCGCACAGACTTCTTCCATCCCAGTGGCGAATGCAATAGCCAAACTCTATGAAGACACACAAATACTGTACCAATCTCATCACGCGCACTTTGATCATCACTGGGTAGAATGCCTGATCAACGTCTTGTTTTTGTCTAACTTTTTGTAGCACTGGACCATGGCATGGCGTCAGGCACTGTCGTATGAAGACCTTCTCGAACTGGCCGGCAACGACGTCGACGCTGTTATCCGATCCTCCCCTGCTAGAAGCCGTAGCGCCATTGCAATGATTTATGAGCACGGCCTGGGCCGCTACATGCGCTGGTATCCGTGGCAGTGGTTTTCCGATCTTGTCTTTGTGGGTGCAGGTGGGTTTTCCGCGGTGTACACAGCAACCGTCAGATTACCCTATGATATCCCTGAAGAAGGGCAGGCGTTTGGCTCGCGAGTACAACCTGTCGCTCTCAAAATTGTGGACGAGAAAATCCTCAATGAGGTAAGTCCGAAGAAACGTAGCCTTCTGGCGTGCTCACACTCCTTCACAAGATCGCAGTCCAATCGAGAGCATTCCTGGCTCTGTTGTTCCATGGTCTGACCGTCTGTGAAGCCACAGGCGATCTTATCATGATTGCCACCCTACCAGAAGAAGGCAATCTCGAGACAAAGATTGAAAGACATATCCAGCAGCTGGACGATTTTGCTACCGTGGTAAACGTCGCAATGCGTTTAGCCTTCAACCTGGCTGGTTTACATGATGAGATCGGCATGTGTCATCGTAACATCCATCCGTGCAATATTTTATGTGCCGACGACGACGATTATCTACTGGTAGATTATCGCTTTTCCACCGCCTCCAATGAAGCAACAGAGGTGACCCGCTCGTCCCAAGTACACTATGGTAAGAGAAAAAACATCCACACATCACCATACTGAGGCAATTGAAAAAAAAAAAAAGGACGCGTGCCCTATGTTGCTCCTGAAGTTGCCCAGGGACACTACACAGAAAAATCAGATGTGTTTAGTCTTGGAGTGATTTTGTGGCAATTAGCTTCTGGTATCTCCTTTCCATCGGCGGAAGTGATGCTGGATGAACCCGACATATACTGCATCGAATGGATCCCTGGCGTGCCCCGGTGGTACCAGGAGCTCGTGATGGCTTGCCTTGAACCACGAGCGGAAAATCGCCCAGATGCAGAAGAAGTTGGACTAATTATTCGTAAAATCGCTTCATCCCCTGATCAGCCACAATTGGACCAAGAGTGGATAGCCTATGTACATCGGCGGAGAAAACAATCTGCGCTCCATTGGCAACGATGGAGAGCATCCGCCAATAAACCTCCCCAGCGAAGTCCAGATATCCTGGAGAAAGACCAAGTCATCATGAGTACTTCTCGTGTTTATGCACTTGACGAGCTTCCACCGATGAAGCTGTTTGTAAATTTACCATTTCACGGTCGTCCATTTGACGCTGGTCAGGTTTTATGTTATAGTAGTGAATAAACGGCATCGATTGTTGATCAATCATTCCATCGCTATCATCTTGCGATTTTTTTTTTGGCTACCCCCAAAAAAACTACTAATAGTGGTTAGGTTGTTAAGTTTAGTTACCTGCAATTCACGGGGTTTAGCTGCATTTACCTTTTGGGGAACATCGCAGACACACACACTGACAAGTGCCCGTTTCCACTCCACCAATCCGGGGGAAATTATTACGCCAGATCGCTGCATATTCAAGTTCTGCAGGAAAGTAGCTGCAACCTGTATGCAGATACAATCGATATTCATTTTACTGAGAAACACAGCATGGGGTCGTCTGTACGCTGCACTTCCCTTCCCTTTTTTTTTCTGCTTAGCATATCGATATTGCTGCGTACGAACGGGGAGAGAATTTATCTTTGTGTTACCCGAATAGAAACGACAAGGAGTTATCGCTGATAAGTATGACGAGGCTGAGTCTGTGGATTATTTATCACGAAGCATAATATCCCCCCCTTCATAGTCACATCACAACTCAGATGCTAAGCTGATCAAGGAGATACACGATTACATCAGACAAAGAACCGTTAAGCGAGCGGACACCCTTTATTTGGACCAGAACAAGGTTTGATTGTTCAAACGATTGTCTGAGTATAGCTGAGTGCCCTCGTACCGCTCAAGGTTCGGTCTAGCCAGATGAAAAAAAGCATGTCTAATAAACAAGTCTATTGTCTCCATACAATTTATTCCTTCATATCACTCTTAAGAGAGACC
Source organism: Saksenaea oblongispora B3353 (assembly GCA_000697495.1). Classification (NCBI taxonomy): domain Eukaryota; kingdom Fungi; phylum Mucoromycota; class Mucoromycetes; order Mucorales; family Saksenaeaceae; genus Saksenaea; species Saksenaea oblongispora. The sequence goes on from JNEV01001185.1 coordinate 63,037, forward strand.
CAAAAATGCTTTACCATTGTTATACGTGTCAAATAGTTGTATGAATTTATCGAACTGAAGATACAGTAGCCTCTTGAGAGGATCTGTTTGCGTTTTTTGATCGATTATAATCAATCAGGTGCTACGCACGACGAAATCATTTTATCGTGCATAGTAATCCGTTACACAATCATTGTCAAATAAATTATGGACAAGAGACCAGCTATCTACTAAAATACGAGTATGTGGCTACGGTAAACGTGAATTGCAAAAAGAAGACAATCGTGCATTTATGGATTCGATCAAGTACATATCAATTGGTATCTACAAGCAAAGTGCACAGTGTCAAATAATGTCAGAGGAATAAGTAGGTAATGTTTCGCAGCAGAATAGCACTGTTGTTACAGTTCCTACATATGGTAACATGAAACGAAGCCTATGCACCTTTCACAGTTACTATGAAAGTATAGCTCGTGTACTGCTCAATGGTGTTGATTATATTAACGTGAAACATATCAAGCGCTAAATGATCAAATTATCTGAGCATAACAAGAAATGAAGACATAGAACATAATGAAAGTCGGTTTCTGGTTTACTATTTGTCACTCAAGTCATACACGTAAAGCTATTCAATGGAATGGAGATACAGGCAACCTGGAAGCTATAAAGTAAAAACATGTTTCTTCCAAAGTATTGCAGATAATGGAATTGCTAAGCATACAAGCAAAACACGATAACATCAATCAGGGCCTACGAACCAATTCTACTATTATTACGTTGAATTGATTTCTGCCAAGGCACTAGGGAATCACAGGATAGCTAGGTATATGCGATGAAAAAGTTTGATTACTGGCCGCATGCTACGTAAGATAGATGATACACTTTTACTTAGCGGCCAAAACAGACTGGAAATTGTCACTGAGCAAATCAATTCATAAAGACTATGAATTTGACCAAGTACCACCTCCCAAAAATTATTCTGTTTTGCTCTAGACAACCTGCTAGATGTGTTCGATAGACTTGAGATCTAGTGGATTGACATATTCATATCCTGGAAATGAAAGCAGTTAAGATTCCAGATTCATCTTATCCATTGTAGCCTTCAGAAAGCTAATGTAGTACCTTGGAGCTGTCTCCGCGCCCTTAAACTCAGCATAATTTCCTCACTTTCTCTTCCTGTCAATGTTTAAAACCGCCAAGAACCCACGGTCGTGGTCGTTAGTGCTCGTACGTTTGGGCATTGTGGCCGCTGCATGTTCTATTATATATATTAAACTCAGACCATAGGACGCGTCATGTTAATATGAAGGCTACTGTACAAGCAAAGATATTGATTTGTCTAGGATCTATATTCATTATCACCTGTTTGTACACTGTATTCTTATGAAGTTATACACTCTGTGCTTTTAGAATTTTTCCAATTGGATGAATCATCTTTATGTTATATGATAATTAATGGTATATGTGATATTTATATAAAAAAACTAGTTTGAAAAAACCCAACTTTGGGTATTCCAAGTAACGCATCTATATTCATTTTTTTTTCTTCAAACATCAATGCTCTTATTCTTGTCCTTGTTAAGCAATCTGTCCTGAGAAACACGCCATTTTCGTTAACAAACAGCCCATACATTCAGATCTTCCATGTTTATCACCAATGGCTCCGAATAGACGGAATAGGCATCTGATGATATAATAAGCGGTATGAATAGACACTGATGCTGAAAACGCGCAAGTACTTTAGGCGGCACTCTTTCAGCTGCTAAGCATTGTGTGACATCGGATTTGTCAGTACGCGGACTCTATTTCTGGGAAATGTTAAAATCCACATTTGGGACAATACGACGGATTTTTTTTAAATTATTTTCTGAAAAAAGTAAAAGATATTTGAAATAGTACAGGATCAAGATAAATGCTTTTTTTATTGGTGCGGTTGATAGGAGCGAATATTAGATATTGAATTGCTACCACTTAGAGAGTACGAGCCATTAACCTTAATCCAAGGGACACCTATATGCATATTCTCCATCAACAACATTATCAGTGTTTTGGGTCGATGTTTACTTTTATGGAATAGTTTGGTAAGAGAAGTCTGGGACTTGTTCAAAGGATCCAGGGGATGCGGGAGGCGCCACAGTTGCAGAAAATTTTCGGGGTTAGAGTATTTTCTGGACATTATTTCCTATCCTTCCGAGATTTCTCGAAGGTTTATGAACTACTGAAATCATATGCTTATTTTATGTCAAATCTAAAGAACAGTACATTATTCTGTAATGATGGCATTAAACACGCATGTCATTGTCTACCTTATTTTCTTCTTTTTTTTTTTTTTTTTTTTTTTTTTTTTTTTTTTTTTTACAGAATATACTTTCTCGGTAACGATCCTAAATTTTGGGTTAGACCTTGCTTGAGTTGGAAAGGGAGGTGATACGAACTGGAAGGTTTCAACAGTAAATACAAACCCCGATGCTCGAGCGTTGTTTTGCTCCAGAGTGATCACTTATAATATTGATATGCAGCAACATTGTATTATTGTTCAATGCGACCTATGCAATACATTTATTAATCCACGCATGTATTTTTCCGAGAAAACACGCCCTCATACCGACCGTAGTGCTTAATGTGCTTCAACAATGACAGCTCGCTTCCAGAAATAGCGAAATCCCTCTATTCGGTTTCTTGTATCGATAGAAAATAAAGAATGTAAATTGTAATTGCCTAAGAATAACCTATTTTTTAGCTATTGGTATTTTTGTATGGTTGTTTTTAGGCAGTTGTGGTCTAAACTGTCATTTTTGCTAAACTGGAAGCTCGGTAAACGCAAATCACCTTCCACTGTGGTGGGACATGGGTTTCAGTTGGAGTGTCACAAAGTCTGCTCTGAATAACAAACCTATCCGTCCCATTAGACATGCCGTTCAAAAATAAGCTGTCCGAGAAAAACCATTGTTTTAAGAAAACCGTTGTACCTGGGCGTGTGCAAGTTTTTCAGTCAAAAATGAGGCACATTCTCGAATGTGACTGTAAACCCTGACCGTGAATAAAGAATGCATTGACCGAAGCACACAACAAAAGCGTTTTGAAGTATGGCATTCAATCCAAACGACAAGAGTCGTTTTTACAATTATTCGAGCTCGAAAAAAAGATACGAGTGGAGAGATGACTATCAAGATGGAATGGCTCCACGAGACGAAAGTTTAGAGAAAGAGCTGTTTTCAGAGGAGTCCCATGTCCACAGCGGCATTAACTTTGACAAATATAATGACATCAAAGTTCGTATAAAAGGATCAAATCCTCCTCAAGGTTTCGAAAAGGTGAGAAAATCCGGATGATCTTTGGGCGCAGGTACAGTTCGATGCTAAATGAGACCTTAGTTCGATGATGCCGATTTGCATCCTGTCATGAAGGAAAATGTGCGCCTTGCACGTTATATTGTTCCCACGCCAGTTCAAGTAAGTCTTTAGAGTGTGTTCTGTTCTATTTGCATCGCCTGTAACCAACGTGTCTGCAGAAACACAGTATTTCTATCGTAACAGCTGGCAGGGATTTGATGGCTTGTGCCCAGACCGGTTCCGGAAAAACAGCCGCGTTTTTGATCCCAACATGCTCGCGTCTCTTCGCAGAGGCACGTCAAAAAATCGCTAGACCTGGTGGCTCCTATGAAGCTCGCCGTTTCAAAGCACAACCCCTTGTCTTGATTCTTGCTCCAACTAGAGAACTATGCAGTCAGATTTTTGATGAGGCGAGACGCGTAAGTAAATAGGAGTGCAAATACGCCTGCAAGGTACTAACGAGACTGCAAACGAAAAAGTTCTGTTACCGGAGTATGCTTCGCCCTTGGTAAGTGACTAGACACGTCGAATGTATCAAGCGGGTGGGTAACCTCTCTCTTGATAGCGCGGTGTACGGAGGAGCAGGTTCCGCTGGTCAGCTTGCAGAGCTGCAACGAGGATGTGATATCTTGGTTGCTGCCCCAGGCCGTTTGCTCGATTTTATCGAACGCGGAAAAATAGATTTGTCCCGGTTGGAGTACCTTGTACTTGACGAAGCTGACCGCATGTTGGATATGGGCTTCGAACCCTCTATCAGAGACATTGTCGAACGACGAGGTACTATCACTGCAAGGCGTGAGATGGCCTTTTACTAATGCGAGTCTACAGGCATGAACAAGGCCCGACAGACGTTGATGTACAGTGCGACTTTCCCGAAGGAAATCCGTGCCTTGGCGCGCGATTTTCTTCAGCCAGACTACCTTTTCCTTACTGTCGGTCGTGTGGGCGGTACAACAACGGATATCACTCAAAAGGTAGCTGCTCGACGGATACGTCTCTGAGGTTAACGTGATTGCGAAGGTTCGATGGGTCGAAGAGGCTGATAAGCGTGATACGTTGAAAGAACTTCTGCTTTCTCAACCCCCTTGTCGAACGCTGATCTTTGTAGATACTAAGCGAAGTGCTGATTCGTACGTCAACACAGCGTAGAAGAGATTGACTGACTGACACTGCTATAGGTTGGATCAGTTCCTTTTCGACTCGAAGTTTCCTAGCACCTCGATTCACGGCGACCGCTCCCAAATGGAACGAGAAGACGCCTTGCTTGCATTCAAGTCGGGTCATTGTCCCATCCTTGTTGCAACTGCCGTCGTGGCACGCGGTATTGACGTGCGAAATGTCATGCACGTTATAAACTTTGACATGGCCGAAAATATTGACGAGTATATCCATCGTATTGGTCGTACCGCACGTGTCGGCAACGCCGGTCTAGCGACATCTTTCTTTAACGATCGAAACATGCGTGTGGCAAGCGATCTTACGAAGCTATTGCAAGAATGCCAGCAGGAGATCCCCTCCTTTTTGGCATCATACAAGTCGAAGAATCTGTAAGAATCACCGGCAACGAAACAGTAATAACTTTTTTTTTTTAGTCGGTTCGACGATGACGATGACGATGACGATGACCACCACCCGCACGGCGGTTCCAATTTCCAGGGCGGATACAACAGACAAGCACCTGCCCACCCACCTGCCCGCCGAACTGCCCCCGCTGGAGGTAATACATGGGATGCTTCTGCTTCAGGAAATTGGAACGCTGGCGGTGCTCCTGCTGCACCTGTTGCCGCCCCGGCATCCGTCGGATGGAACCCCGATGCGACACCTTGGTAATGGCACTGGTGTCAAACATTATTTTACAACCTAGTTAAAAGAAGAATCGAGATAAAGCATTTCAAAGAAAGACTAAAATTCATTTGCAGAAGTGGATGGTCTATAAAGTTCATGTATTGGGTACTCTAAACATAGGTAAACTTTCTCGAGTCCAGCTCTAATGTGACAGGTCCTAAAACAAAATACTTAATGAACATAAAGCGAGCTTTTGTTTTCGCATTATTTACCATCATTAGCGATATCTACAAGCATCATAGCACCAAAAACTCCATCTATTTCCAACATGAGTTTGTGTTCGACCAGCAACAAAAGTACCTTGAATTTTAGAAGGATCGTATGCTGCGCCTAATTTGTGCAAAAACTTCTGATACATCTCCTTGGCATCGCCGGTTTTCATGGCTGCATGGAAATCAGGCTTATTACCTGTTTCTGTGAATTAACAAGAGAAGCAGACAGAGAGCGCACCATACCTTTGACGGTTTTGCCCTGAAGTGTAAACTGAGACACTAGGAACATCGTTAGCAGGTTGATACATGTCCAGCACACTTTCAACATACCGCAAAGAATTTCCAGGCCGAGATCTTTTGTGCTCTTCTTCCACATGGCACCCGTACTCTCGTCATCGAAAACACGGAGATTGACGATCTTGTTTACCATGTAGTCAATGTCCTTCTCGGTATCATCCGTAGCAATGCCAACTAAGACGCAAACGCCTTTCTGAATCGAGCCGACCACGGCATTGTCGACTATGACACATGTTAAGCAACAGCAGGGCCTTGGTGATTCACCTCACCTGTCACGCTTGCCCTTGCAACCCTTTGAAGCACTGCCCTCATTGTGCAGATATGTCCCTCAGTAATTTCCCCAAGCCTGTACAGCGGGGCCCTAAAAAATAAAGGCATCTCCTCGTCGGGAATCAACGCATACACAGCCACCGGTTGAGCCGGAGAGCATCGCTCATTCTTTTTTTTTTTTTTGTGACAAAATCTGTTGCTTCCTTGTTGTATCTTCCCTGATCGTCGATCCAAAAAACACGGAGAGGAACGCAGGGGTCGGTTACACTAATCAAGTCTTCCGTACAAATTTCTGGAGGATAATTGCGTAAAGAAGGGGGGAAAAGGAGGTATTGGATGATAGATGCATAGATTCGTAAGACAAAGCCAAACCGTTTGATGGTAAATCCAGTTTATCATGGCATTAGAATTTACCAGCCGCTCTTGTTTGCATGCATTCGATGCATGTGTTGGTACACCAAGAAGTCGTTGATCCCCCACGCGGAATTCTATGCTAACACACAAACATTTCTCGGCTGCAGGAGAAATAGTGGAAATAAGAGTAAAGTCAAAATAGAAAGAGAGAGAGAGAGCGAAAGAGAAAGATAGAGCCTGTATGTTTGTGCAAGGGATGACTGGAAGAAATAGACGCTTATCACCCCACATACATACAACGATTTCTACTGTGCTCAGACATCAAAAGACAGCAAGGTTCAATCTTTTCTGCCTTTTGATTCACGTTGATGAACCTGTTTTCCGTTACTCCTCACCATACTCCAGCCAAATTAAACTAAAAGGAAGAAGAAAACTAAAGCCTTGGTAACACTTGCGATGTCGATGCACATCACTGTCTGTGCCCCTGCCATGTATGCCTGTGCGAAGAAAGGAGCAAAGCATGTGTTCTTACATCTCTATTTCGAAAAAAAAAAAAAAAAGAAAAAGAAAACAGCTTACTCGTTGTCACCATATTGGAACGATATGCCGCATTGCCTATTCTTTTTTATGTTATTATCCTAGAATAGGATCTGCAGTACAGTAAAATAAACAGTACTTTTTTTAAGAGCGGGCTAACCTTTAGCACGAGGCTACTTTTACCCTCTCCCCCTTTCCGTTCTAACCGGCGATGGTATAGAAAAAAAAAAAAGAAGAAAGGGGTCTGCCTTTCCAGTGACTCCCGTTTTCTTGATCTTGTCTATCAAGGCACAGTGTAACCTACCAAAGTCAGTTTATGCATAGAAAACTTAGTCGCGTAGAGATAGTGAAAGATAACCAAAGGAAGTGTAGGCATGACTTCCCAGGAAGCCCTTAGCCTCCCCCTTGCTTTTTTTTTTTTTGTCGAAGGTCTCCTCGGTAAACAGCTATTCATCAGGAATCCCCTAATCTCGCAAATTCCTTATAAATAGGAAGACATAGACTTTGCCACTCAAATCATTCTTCATCCTCTCAGTCTCTCTTGTTCTACTACTTCAACATGCGATTCAACTTCATTGCTCTTTCCGCTGCTGTCTGCCTTTTCGCCTCCTCTCAAGCTGCTCCTCTTGGCATTCCTGGCGGTGCTGCTGGTGTTACACCCGCTCTTGACGCTACAACCCCTCTTGGTCCAGTCGGTGCAGGCAGTCTGCTGAACACAGCTACTGCAGCAGTTCCCGACCTTACCGCTGCTACCGATGTTGCTAAAAAGAACGTCGGCGCTGGTATTACTTCAAAGCGTGATGAGGCTGCAGTGAACGGAGCCAAGGTTGATCTTCCCGGCCAGGTGAAAGACATCACCACACCCCCCTCCAAGTCCACGACCGAGGACGCTCCCGTCAACGTCAACACCGACAAACAGATCGAGGATACCACCAACACTGTCGCCAGTGCTGCTTCCGTTGCCGATGGCGCCAAGGCACTCCGCCGCAGAGGTGGCCCAACTGTAGATGATATCTTAAATCTCAAGGACACCCAAGGTTTTAACAGCGCCGCTGACAAGAACACTATTCTCAGCCACAACAACATCCCAGTAACCGTGAACCCCGATACCGAGGCTCAGCCCAAGACGTCCGTCGACCCCAATGTCCAAAAGTCTGCCGACATCGCTAATACAGTGGGCCACCACCATTAAGTTCAATTCGCGCTTTACCATATCGTTCAAGCCGATACGCACCTACTGATAATGGTGAATCATAAAAATTGATAATAGTAATAATAAGATACTGCTCTTTGAACATTAAAGTTGTAGAGAGAGAAAATAAAAAAACAGGATTTCTTTTTTTCTTTCAAAGGAAAAAAACAAAAAAAAAAAACAATGCTCTATTCACTGAATTCCCACAATGCTGGGTAGTGCGGGGAGAAAACCACGTGCATATTACATTAAAGCTGACTAGCATTTTTATGCGATGGAAACGAGGGTTCCCCTTTTCTTTTGCTAACCATGTCCTTTGGATTACCAGCGCCAAAAGCTACTTCAGATAGTGGTTTCTTGCAGGTAAATCCTCTTATTATCTGCAAGATTTTCAGCGCTTCAACTTCCTCTATGCCAGGAACCACCCACATTGAAAAACCAGTATGACGACGACCTTGTTTTTCAGCATGTCTTAAAGCGTCTCTTACCACCCGCCGTCTTGCAAGAAATTGAGCCTGATCTTCGCCGATTTGGTGATCGTGTCGTGAATGGTAAGACAACAAGACGAAACGCAAGCTCAATTCACGATTCCACACGGCATTGGTAGACATTGCTGCCATGGGCGATGATGTTGAAACGCCCAGTCATTACCCACGCCTACGACAGTATGACGCATGGTGCAGGTAGACGCATTGACATGGACCCTTTCAACCAAATACTAACGATTTGTCGTTAGACGCGTGGATGAAATTCAAGTAGCCAGCGGCTGGAAGCAGCTAAATGATGTCGCCGCTGAAGAAGGGTAGACGTAACTTATGCATGCCTTTTTTTACTGATTTGTATTTGATCAAGACTCGTTGCGATCGGCTATGAAAGAAAGTTCAACGAATACTCTCGTCTCTACCAATTTGCGAAGCAGTACTTGTATGCCCCATCGTCGTCCATGTATTCGTGTCCCTTGTCGATGACCGGTAAAATCGTTTAGGCATAGAAGCTTGTGTAACTAAACGTGTGTTGCAGATGGAGCAGCTCGTGTGCTTGAACTGTTAGGAACTGACACAATGAAAGACAACTACTATACCCACCTCACAAGGTTAACACAGCAAAACAAATGCGCTTGCACGCTCATCCATCTCGTAGTCGTGACCCCAAGCAGTTCTGGACCAGTGGACAATGGATGACTGAGCGACCAGGCGGCAGCGACGTTGGTACGTTCCTGTCCCTTGTGTAACGTTTGTCCATTGACTGTGCTGTGGTTAGGCAAGAGCGAGACCCAAGCTGAACTGCTCGACAAGGAAAAGAACCTGTGGAAAGTCAGCGGCTTCAAATGGTTTTCCAGCGCAACCACCGCAGATATGACGATGCTGCTGGCAAGAACCATTGATCCTGACACTGGCTATGTGCAACAGGTTTCTAGTGCACGCTCATCGATAGCTGTCGCTGACGATCATGACTTTAGGGAAGCAGAGGTCTCTCACTTTACGTGGCTAAAATGCGTCAGCCAGATGGTCAACTGAATGGCGTTCGCGTGCATCGCTTGAAAGAAAAGTACGGCACAAAGGGTTTGCCAACCGCCGAACTTCAACTCGACGGCATGGAAGCTCAACTGGTAGGTCCAGACGACTTTGTCATGCTTATGCTAAATCTGTCTTAAGATCGGAAAACCTGGTCGCGGTGTACCAAGTATTGCTTCTATCCTGAATATCACGCGTATTTATGCAAGCTTGGGTGTGCTCGCTGCGCTTCGACGAAGTCTTGCCATTGCCAAAGATTACGCTAAAAAACGTCAGGTAAACTATGCCGCGCCTTCTTTCCACCCTTATTGAACATCGCCTCTCCCATGGACAGGTTTTCTCGAAGGACTTAGACAAGATACCGCTGCATATCTCTACTTTGGTTCAGCTGGAACTCATTTTCCGTGCCAGTATCCAAATAGTGTTTTATGAAATCCAGCTGCTAGGCCGAACAGAGTGTCTGAAGGATAGCACGGAAGATGCGAAAATGCTTCGTTTCCTGACACCCATTGCCAAAGCTTATGTCTGTAAAATCGGTGTAAACGCCTGCAGTGAAGCAATGGAAGCCCTTGGTGGTCAGGTAAGAAGAAAACGAGACTTTGTCCTGCGCGCTTTCGTTCATCACTACTCTCAGGGTTATATGGAAGAAATCGGTATTGGCCGTCAGCTGAGAGATGCTCAAGTCAATACGATCTGGGAAGGCACAACGAACGTGCTGGCCATGGACGTCGTTCGTGTACTCCGTGAAACAAAGGGAGCTGCACTGGATACGTTTGAACAAGTAAAAAAAAAAAAAAAAAAAAAAAAAGTACCTGGGGTATCTTGATTAACGGGCGTTTAGGTTCTTTCGGGCAAGCTCGACCGCGCCCAGGTGTCGGGCTTGCGGGGCTCGGGAGCCACTCAAATTCGTCATGCATTGCGAAATATTCGTCATTTTGTCACCATAGCGACGCCCAGCCAATTAGAGGCCGGCGCTCGTCAGCTCACCTTTGCCCTGGGTCGCGTGCTGGCCGGAGTTTTACTAGCCGAGCAGGCCGCCTGGGCTGTGGCGAACAAAGTGCCAGGCTGGGAAGAGGATATAGCCGTAGCCGACCGTTGGTGTTCCGATCGTGAATTCACTGAGACGATCGCTTTGGCGAACGATGCTACTAGTTTGGAAGGTAACCGATCATGATTTAAAAGTACCACGATCTCATCATGTCGAGTATAGAAGCCAAGATCGTATTTGGTTCCCAAGCGAAACTCTGAACGTTTTGAATAAAACAAATTGCTTTGCGCTCTCTATGGCACTTCTTTTATTATATGTTTATACACAACATGATAGGAAGGAGATGAAACGAAACAGGAGGGAATAGAATGAATACAAAGCTACACTAGATGCATTTCGTTTTTGTTTTTTGTTTTTTTTTTTTTACAAGTATGCCTTATCCAAAGCCTGCTGGAGATCCTTGATCAAGTCCTCCTTGCTTTCAATACCAACAGACATACGGACCAAGGTATCGGTGATGCCCAATTCAGCACGGTCTTCGGGACTGACGGATCCGTGGGTCATGATAGCAGGCACCTCAATGAGAGACTCAACACCACCAAGGGATTCAGCAAGAGTGATGTATTCCAAGTTGCTGAGCAGCTTGTTGACATGTTCAAGAGTACCCTTCACACGGAAAGAGATCATACCACCGAAACCACGCTGCTGGCGCTTGGCAAGCTCGTGCTGAGGATGGGATGGGAGGCCGGGGTAGATGACTTCTTCGATGTGTTCGTTTGTATCCAAGTAGGCGGCAAGAGCCTTTGCGTTCTCTTCGTGGCGCTGCATACGGATCTCCAGGGTCATCAAACCACGGCGAGCCAAGTAGGAGTCGAAGGCAGAGGGGACGGCACCCATGGAGTTCTGCATGAACTTCAGCTTCTCGTAGACGGCTTCGTCGCTGGTGACGGCAACACCCATCACGACATCGGAGTGGCCGTTGATGTACTTTGTGACGGAGTGGACAACCACATCAGCACCCAATGCAAGAGGGTTCTGGAAGTAGGGGCTCATGAAGGTGTTGTCGACAACCAAAAGAGCACCATGGGCGTGTGCGTAATCGGCAATGGCACGGATATCGATGATACGGAGAGTGGGGTTGGTAGGCGATTCAACCCAGACAAGCTAAATCCGTGTCAGAGCCTACACGTTTCTCCGCCATATGTTTATTTACCTTTGTGTTAGGCTTGAAGTGGGGTTTGATGTTGGCAGCGTCGCCGAGGTTAACGAAGGTGGCTTCGACACCGTTGTGGACGGCAACCTTGGTGAAGTAACGGTAGGTACCACCGTAGACGTCATTGACAGAGATCAAATGAGAGCCAGAGTGGAGGGTGTTCAGGATAGTGGCAGTGACGGACGAACCGGAGGCAAAAGCCAAACCATACTTGCCGCCCTCCAGCGCAGCCACAGCAGTTTCAAAGTTGTGTCGGGTGGGGTTTCCAGAACGAGAATATTCGTATCCCTGGGAAAAATAAGTTTAATGGACCTTTATACATTGTGGGAAAAACCTTACTGTATGGACACCGGCAGCGGACTGCTTAAAGGTGGTAGACAAAGACAAAGGTGGGATCACAGCACCGGTGACGGGATCAGGCTCCTGGCCAGCATGGATAGCACGAGTACCAAAACCAGTGGTTTGAACGTTGGAAGGGCTCATCGTAATCGGAAAAAAAATTTTACAAAAAGGGGTTTAGGAATAAAACAATGTTTTGACGGATGGATCAAAGGGTTTATATACTCAATTTTGCACGTGACTTCTGCGATGACAAATCGGTTCCCGACATTTCTCCACGGATTTGTATCTGGGTCATAAACGTGTCTCTGGGCCTGAGTGTGACGTTTTGTGATCCAGATTTCTCGGACCAACAAAAACCTTACTTTACCATACCGAGAATGAATTTGTCATACTCCAGAACCTCCTCCTTTACGTCCTGCTTGCATTAGTAATACAGCAAGGGAGGTCGCTACCGTATCAGAAGTACCCGCTTCCCATGAACAGAAACAGCCAAAGAATTCAAGCGTTGCGTGCCTGAACAAGCGGAATTTGTTTAAGGTAGGAGCACCCTGCTTTAATATTTAAAAGAAAAGGTTGTCCTAGCCGTATATGGTAATCGGCAGAAGATTTACAAGGGCGGTCTGTACGAGAACAATTAACTGGAACCCATAAGAACACCTGCAAACCTGACGGCAAAGTGCTTGAACTTTGGATAGAGTTAATCTTCCGAAGCACTAGTGTAATGCTGCGATTTTGTGCAATAAAAAGGGAGGAAAGCTAAGGTACAGTTTCAAGAACAAAAGAATACGGTATGATGCGAACAGCGTGGCTTCCATGTATATAGCCACGTCATGCCCGCGTTGCGACATGATGAAAATCAAAAGGCAATGAGGCTCTGACGCTCTCCTCTCGTGCAGCAAAAGCAGTAATGTACTCTGCTCTCGCATCATAATTCATCGCCCGGATCAAATACACTTTATCCCACGTCTATGGAACTGAAACCATACCTATGAAAAGTTTTCATTGCTAAATGCGGATCCGCCGTTTTAATGTAAGACTGATAATCTACACAACTCAAGGCACCCGACATAACCCCTGCCTCTAAACGAATGCGCCAAGAGAACTGCGACCATGGCGAACATACTCAGACGAAGATCGTGAATTGGCTTTGATCAGGAAAGTTTTTCTTCGTCTGTACTCTGGAATAAACACCTTAATGGCGTCTCAACGTATTTCCTACTGGATTTGTATTCAATCTCCACCCAAGCAAATCTTTTCAAGCAACTCTGAACATGATTTGTCGCGATTCTCGCTAATTGACATTCGGTGTTGGTTTTTTTTTATTGGTGCTGAGAACAACTGTATTTGCAACATATTGTGGCAAAAGTTCTTTCATATAAGTAATGTATTGATCCCTTTTTTGCTTATCCTAGCAAAACGAGAGAGAAGATGTAAGATTTTCTTCAAGCCTACGGAGACATGACTCTCCAGCGGTAGCATAAGCAACTCAATGATGGAATGAGATAGAATTGGGCCATCTCTCGCTCGGTTCACCAAGCGTTATATGTTTATTGGGTGGCCAAGGTCCCAAATATTTACCTACTTCAAATTGTTGATGCTGACATTCGCTATCATTGTTTTCTTTTTCCCGAGGAACAAAGTTAGCGAGTAGTCTGTCAAACCATCCTGCATGCCGATCGCAGATTCTTTCGTGTTATTGGCCACATACTCAACACTAATGCATTGTATCGGCCTAACAAATAAAGCTTATCCTCTGGATTCTGAGCACCGACCAGCTCCTTCATAACGCATAGATTGATCATCTAAGAACAATATGAATCTCTTTCTGGTTTTGATAAACAAGGTTATCTCGGGGGACTGAATCGTAACAGGCCCTTTGCAAAGCCTACACTACGATTCAGTCATAACGTAGCGACAGCATGAATACTTTTTCACTGTAAGCAATCCGCAATACTAGTATACTGAGAAAAGAGTTGGCAAGGGTTACCATTGTATTCGCCATAGGCTTCTGAAAAGAATAAAAATAAGAAAAAAGCCTCTTAACTTTGACTAGGCTTGTACTCATGCATAAACGTATGCGAGCTATCCCAGGCACACGTGGCTTTGTTTATGCACGCATATATAAAGAAAGTGCTGAAACGGAATAGACAAAACAACAGAAGTTCCACGGTGGTATGACCAGTTGTTCCCAGCCAAAAGATCTTGTGTACAAACCCTTGTTTGCATCATAGAGCTTGTTTGCTTCTTACACATGATTGACTGAACCTTTTGCCGCGTATTAATGTGACGTGAAACGTACCCTCGTCTTGCGCAACGTAAAACAGCATTCCCCACAATTAAATAGGAATTTGGTCAACATTGCCCTAAATCCCTGTAACACAGAACGGCATGGCGGCAGATGGGGCTGTATCGTTAATGCGTACAATGTTCCCGATGTTGCCGCATTCATTTAACTTTCAGCCCGATATCTTCAGTAAAATAAGCTTGCTATGAGCTTTTAGCAACTCTATATAGTGTATATAGTGCATCGTTAGAAAATAAAAAAATGGTCTACTGTCTATTGGAACATATAATGTTAGCCAATGAATTGATCTTTCCAAAGCATTTGAAGATTTCAAAATCCACGAAATCTTGTAAGTGCTGATTTGATGAGATAGAGTGAGGGAAATAGGGAACACATGATTTTTTTTTTTCAACGTCATTGTCACCAATTTGGACATGGCTTGATTAAATGTATGGGATTGGATAATTTCAACATTTATCGCAAGGAATGGAAAAACAAGTATATGGATCAAAGAGTACAAGTGGATGACAGCAGTTTTAAACTTTTTTTTCCCCCGATTTCATCAGGAATTTGCCTACATGTGGCTTCCTGGGCCAATTTTCGAGACAAAAAATGATCGAGGCTTCATAAACTTTCTTTGTTGAGGCACTTTCCAAAACTCTTGGTAGAATGAGAAACAAAACCTTTGATATAAGCTATCACATGCTTCACCAATGTTAGTCGTCAGAAGCCTATCTCGCTTAACTTTACTCTCGACAACAGACCAGAACTATTTGATTGAATTCAGTTCAGGAGAATATGGAAGAAGGTACACATACCTATATCAGTTGAGCTATGGATAGGAGCATTATCCGTGACAAGATAATGCCCCTTCGTTTCTGGATATTTATCTAGTTCATCAAGAGTAGCCTTTAAATAGCTCAAATAATGCCCTGCCACCGTTCCAGTACTGTAACCATCATTTACACATTCAAGCTTTCATTTTTGGTACGTTTTGGAACTCTCAAGCTGGGCATTGATCAAGCCAGTTGCGAATATTGTACCTAAAATTGATGTCGCATTTGTTTTAGTTGTAGGCACTGTAACTATTGCCGGAGTAACCTTTCTTTTAACCAAACCATGTCTCATTTCATATTAACATGAAAGGCTGAGTAATCTAAGTTACTTTTGGACCCAATCATGCCTTTGCTGAGTCTTTTCCTCGCTATTCCGTTCCACAGGTTGAAACTGTGCTTGTTTAATGGATAGGTTGCACGGCCTTATTTTCGGATCAATCTACATCATTGTTGGACACGACAAATTTTTGCACCACACCAACTTTACTTTTTGAAATGACTGTACATGCCGAACAAAAAGGTTCATGGATGGCTTTTATTTCCTTTTTGAGTGGTTGCAGCACGCCCTTTTGTTACCAAATTACGCAATCCGTAGATCCGCGCCCACATAGACCTTTGTCTTGTTGGTTCTAGCTCTCATTAGTAAGCAGTTTCGTTCTAGTGGGGAATGCTCGCCTTGTCGTCATCGTCGAGAAAATAACGCAAACGTTGATATGTCTAATTCGTATACGTGGAAGGTTGCCGACCTCTCGTTGTTCGCAACTGGGTCATACCAACAAGCTACACGTGAGCCTGGAAGGTCGCAGAGTTTAATGAGACAGATGGGATAAACATACCAGCACTTCCGCATAAGAAATAGAAGATAAGCTAAGTATCATTCTACGGAAAATGACAATTCATGTAGAGGCAACGACTTATTCTTCTCTAATGAGGTTGTTCGCGACTACGCGTTTTTTTTTTTTTCCAATGAAGAGATGTATACCACTGGCCAGGGATTTTACTGGTATTTGAATATTTCTTTGGGCCTATTTCATAATATTTCGCGCTTATGAATATATATTTTGGGTCAATTAAGCCATGGTATCCTTCCATGGACGCAAAATTTATTTAGCGTAGTGTAGGAACAATATCTGACACACGCGAAAGCATGTCGGGCAGACTCCTCAAAGCCAGTCACCCTATTCCACCGCAATAGCAAGAAAAAAAAAAGTAGTTGCATGTCTGGAGCAACCACAACAATGGCTCTTCAAAATTCGGCACATGCAACACAGTCAAATACAAAGAAAAGCGCTACACCGGTACTGCTAGGTGTTCCCGATGGCGCGATCCCTATAGACGATGACAAGGATCCTTATGTCACCAAGATCGGAGGCGTGCCGGTAGGAGCAAGAAAAATAAAACGTAGCTGCGGATCCTAAATACCTGCTTTAGGTATGGCTCAAACCCGAGAATCCACCGTCTTCCGAGGTTTGTCGGTGTAGCATTTGTCATGAATGGATGTATCTTGTATTTCAAGGCTATGTACCACTCCCTGACTCTATCTATCACCGAGTTATCTATGTATGGGCATGCAATCGTCGGGCATGTATGCGAAAACCTGGCAGGTAAGACAAAACTGGTGCTTTTCCCCCGTCTAAAAAAGAAAATAAAAAAAGCTTCAAGGTGCTCCGGTCACATTTGATAGATCAATCGTACCTCCAGGCTCAACAGAAAAAAGAAAAGAAACGTAACGAGCAGCAACAAAAGAAAAAGGCAGTAGCATCTCAGAAGAAACAACAACAGCAGCAACAACCGTTTAGTGCTCCAGGATTTCAGGTTCGTACAGCACCTATCTTAACGAAAAGCTCATCCAGCGTTGCTATGTTAGCTAGGGGATTTGTGGGGTGGTAGTCAGGCATTTGGCACACCTTCTTCATCACCCTCTGGATTATTCGGCAGTACCCTAGCACAAACACAACCGGCCAAACCATCAGCACCAGCAAAACCAAAAGCACAAATCCATGCCAAAGAGGACGAATTAGCAGAAACGTTCGGACAATTGAGTCTGAAAACGGAGAACAAAAGTCCCATTGACGTTTCTGTACTGCCTAAATTCCCTGGTGAATATCTTTACATCGCAGAGGAAAACACCGAGAAATACGAAACGCTGGGTTTGGATATGAGCCGTTATCAGCAGTATCTCGATATGGAAGCTGATTTGATGGCAGAAGACGGTGAAGAGGGTACATGGATGGGAGAGACATATGAAAAATCACAACTGCCCCGCGGCGTGGATAAACAATTCAAGAAGTTCATGGAACGTGTCGAATGTGATCCCACCCAGTGCGTCCGGTACGAATGGGCTGGTGCCCCTCTACTATATGGCAACCTCCAACAACAGCAACAGCAATCGCTTCAAGGGCGCTGCCAGGCGTGTGGCGCTCCACGGATATTCGAGTTTCAGCTTATGCCTAATATACTATCAATCCTACCAACAACCGACTATGCTGCGGATGCTGCACCCGTCAAATCGTCGGACACAAAAGCTTTACTGGATAGTTGGAACATTGGTATGGAATTTGGTACAATTATTGTTTTTGTGTGCCAGAAGGATTGTCATCCTGGAGACATCGACGATGTAGCTTACGTAGAAGAAATGGCCATTGTACAATACGAGACAGATTAAATCATGAAACACAAGAGAACAAAACTAATGATTTTTTTTAAAAAAGAAAACTTACACAGCAACATTAAAATTTACATTTCGTTGGTCCCTCCAACATGCGCAGCAGAGATGTGATAAAGTTTCGGTCGTACATGTACAACATTATGCAGTATGATTGTAAACGTGGGGGTCGTTTTCCCTAATTGATACCTTCTGACAAGTTGATTAACAACTGCCCAAGACAGCGTTTTGTTGCCAGATCATCCTTTAATGCTTGGTGGAAGGTTGTGTCACGTAAGGGTTCCGGAAGACATTGGCGTAATGCTTCACGTGCTCTGTAGAAATATAATTAAGACAAAACACGATGTAGTATCATCCTTTACCTAGGATTGTCCGAAAGCCTCAAATAGCATCGAATGACGTGCTTCAAAAGACGCATCGCCTGCGTTTCTACCAGTTGGTTCACCATGTTGTGCAGAACGGTAGCCACGGCAAAAAAGCGTTCGTACGTCTGGCAAATATAATACTACACACAGACACATCAATTGCCAGCCATTTGTGATGTCGATTGCTTACAAGCCCGGTCTCGTCTAATAGGATCTTTTGCACAATGAAAATCGCCACCGTTTTGGAAAGTTCGCTTCCTGTCTCCATGATTCTGAGGCACAGAGGGATAATCTCCGTCGACAGCAAAAAGCTAATTACTTCGGGATTGTCATTCTATACAAAGCCATCAGCCACGTGTGCAGGGTACACCAAGCACTCCTACCTTAACTAAAGCTCCAATAACCCCTAAACTCGTCAGGCGCAAATATTCGAAAGGTCGATTTTTGCTAGTTGTGTTGAGAAAAGGGTACAGGTAAAGAGGTATATGGGCTAAATGATTTCCTCTCTTATTAGTACACAGTCTCTATGTTTCTCGTTCCCCCCGTTTTCCACTTTCTACGTACCATGTAAAAATAATGTGCGGGTCTCGTTGTGATTAGCAACACACTGTAGTAGTGCTAATGCGTTACACACTCGATTCGATGCCGCCCCACTCAATGTGGTTGGGGTCAAGAGTGGGTACGCCGACACAATCTCCTGGAGCAACACGGACATAACTCCTGGTTATTTGTTTAAACCTGTATTAATATCCGACGGGGCTATATTTTCTTTGTTCATAAACTTCTTACCAAAAGAGTACCATAGAACAAGAGCCAGATCCTCATACTGCTCTCGTTTCTTGCTTAAGTCTAACAAGGCCTGCTCTCTGAGCGACGGGTTTAAAAGTTCAAGAACGAGTGTATAAATCTTCTCCTCGTCCAGTTGAGCAAGCTTGTGAACCTGCTGATGATCCTGCTGCATAAAAGGAAAGTTCGCCGACATGGCATTGTTCGTAGGCATAGCGTTTTGATGACTGTTGTTAAGAAGTGCAGCATAAGCATATGGGTCTCCACCACCCGCGGCAACGGTTGCTGGTGTGCGCGCAGTTATTCCTGCCTGCGCAGCCTGAGCTGCTGCTGCTGCTGCTGCTGCTGCCGCTGCCGCCTGCTGATTGCTGCTGAATGGATAATGCTGCGATAGCGTGTTCATACCGCCAGCGCCTGCACCGGCCGACTGAAGTACGGCTGCCAACGGATTGGAGCTACTTGCAGCAGAGAGAGATGATTGTTGCAGGTATTGATGTAATTGGGAATTGGGATGCATGGGAATGAAAGGAACGAAAAATACCTAGCGAGTGAAGTGCGGTAGTTGACTCACCACTGCAACAACCCGCTACGTAATGTGTGACGTTCGTTTCTTGTCTCGTTCATTGGGTGACACATGCACCAGGCAGCAAAGCCAATTTTTTACATTCAGCATTGTGTCATCGATTTTGCAGAGTAATTTTGCGGTTAAGAATAATATTTTTTTTTTTTTTTTTTTTTTGGTTTGCCACAAGTAAATATCATGAGTGTTTAAAGAAGGCAGATGTGGGATGGTTAGGAAACTATACTATAAAACCTGCTGGATACTTAAATATCCTAAAGGCGGACAAAAAACCCACATTCGTAGTAGTAATTGAACTGATTTGTCGGCAGCATTTGGTCTGCCAGCCGTGTCTGATCCATATCGATTTTGCTGTAGGGTGCAATTTTTTTCTTTTTTGGCAGCCT
Source organism: Saksenaea oblongispora B3353 (assembly GCA_000697495.1). NCBI lineage: Eukaryota > Fungi > Mucoromycota > Mucoromycetes > Mucorales > Saksenaeaceae > Saksenaea > Saksenaea oblongispora. Next base: position 83,014 of record JNEV01001185.1, read on the forward strand.
AATACCCGATCGTAGGCTATGCGACCCATCGTTATTACTTTGTCCAGGCTTTTCTGGCTAGAAGTTTTGCAAACTTATCGAAAACCGATGAAGATAAACAAAAGCTAGCGTGTGAGATGAATTTTTATCGAAAATTTCTGTAACTAGCTCATCCAGCTCATCCACCTCTTAATCATCTTCTAGCACATGCTTACGACACCTGATCGCTTTCCTTCTCTGGATGCATCCCATATATAAATACCAAACATAGTCTATCCGAAGTAATATTTTTGTACTGCTCATGAGTGCCCTTTTTTGGGGGCGGTTTGTTTTTTGGTAAACACTATTGAGCAAAATTAAAGATCTTCCATCGGCTTCCTTCTATTCTGCTTGGCCATCCTTCGCGGTAGCATTGAGTATCTATTACTCTCGTAAACAAGATTATTCCGCGGTACATCGTTTTCCCTGATATTTTCAGAGGCGTCTTCCCAAGGTATTTAGGCTCGTAAAATTGGCCAGAACAGGGAAATTTTGGCGTCCTTCCAAAGCTGTCATTTTAGAAGTTTACAATTCTGCGTCGATAAAAATGATACTAATCGCAGTTGCTTCGTTCTCCATGTAAAGCGTGTCATTGCCTGTCATACTTGACGGTGTTGTGAATCACACTTGGCTTCTGCTCTGTAGATTTGATTGAATCTAAGCTGCAAAGCCAAAGGTTGAAATTCTTGGTCCATTTCATCAGTATTGAAAATCCTCCAGGCTTATTTCATGGATGGGAACGTTTTCTTTGTCTCACGCAGAACAATGATACTTACATTACTTCTTTTGACATGTGAGCTGTGCATCGTGAAAACAAAAACTGACATGGGCCAGATTTTCTTCTGTTTATATGTAGCTTTTGTGCACCTGAATAAGGATGAAGATGAAGGGTCAAGACAATAACAACTTGTTATACAAATAGATAAAGTTTTTAATCTGGAAACAGACCAGTTATAAATGCCCATCTACTTTTTGAATACGCGATTAACTTGGTCTTCCGCTTTCTTTGCCTTTTCATCTACTTTATCTACCACTTCATCAGCTGCATGTTTAACTTCGTTATATGCATGTTTGACCGTGTCGGAGGCCTTTTCAGCGGCGTGGAAGTTACCGCTATGCTTGTCAGGATCCTGCTTGTCAACGTTATGGAGGTTAACACCATGCTCGTCAATGTTATGTTTGTCAACAGTATGCTTGTCAACGGTATGCTTGGCACGATCGATTACTTCCTCCGCCTTCTTTTCTCCCAAGCCCACAACCTTCTTTGTTTTGGATACTATTTTCTCAAAACCCTTTTTGGCTTTCTCACCAGCTTCATGCATCGCATCATGCGCTGACTTTTTTTTTTTTTTAAGAAAAATACTGTTATGAAGGCAGCGGTCTTGCTTTCTCTCTTACTTTTTGAGTTGCATCCTCCTTCATTTCGTGAGCTTTGTGCGACGCGTCTTCCATTTTTTCCAAAACTTTATCCACTTGCTGACCCGCCTTCAGGTTGGCTTCGTGGCCCATCTCTTTGGCTTTTTCAATCACGCTCTTTTGCTACATATTCTCCCTTTTCAGCATTTCATGGGATGACTCTGCTCAAAAAAAAATTTACCTGAAACGCGGAAACATGAAGCGTGGCCACCGGAACATTTACACGCTGGTGCCACACCATGCGTTGAGTATATCGAAGAAGAGGTAGAGTTGACATCCTTTTTTTTTTTTCTGGTGGACAATAGCAGCAGTGGTGACAATGCAACTTATCGGCCCACCTTTTATACCCATCTCATAGCTTGATGTCATTATTACGTGTGAATTGTGACATGCAGTGGCGTCTGTTTCACTCGGTTTTTTATGAATGAGGCATTAAGGATAAATGTTACTTTTTTCTTTAGAAACTGACGTAGGAGACGTCTATAAGGATAAACCGACATTCCTATTTTGTGTAATCTACAGTGCTACGAAGGATAAATAAAAAAGCAATTTGTGTGATTAATGCAGCTTCTCTACCCATAACATCGAACTCTGCATTTGGAGATACGTAGCTCACACGTGACCAATAGTCGATTAGGACGCTTGGGCGCGACCCGGCCATCCCCTTTTCTTTGGTATTCTTCATTAGCTATTAGTCATGGAGACTTCATCCAGTACTACAGAGGACACATCAAACAAATCAACGCAAAGACATACGGATCAGGCAACCTATCGAGATCTAGTCATTTTGGAAGAACGTCTGCGAGGCAACATGACCCGATTACAGCAACGAAAGAGGAAGTTCGAAGGTAAACGGCCAGGGATCTTTCACTGAGATCTGATCCTTCCCTTTTTCTATATATACATACAGTACTCCTATGTGTCCTTTTACTTGTGTTTGCATACTTTTTCTATTCAGTTTTTATTGAACCAAGCAAGGTACTATGCTTATTTCGCCCAGGCGATGGTCTTCTTACTCGCGGTTGTGTTACTAGGTTTTCCTGCACCATCTAATCAATACTACATGCCTCTTGATTGTTGCGGGTAGTTTGGTTTTCTTTTATCGCTCTGGAATGTATTCTGAAAAAATTGTATTTGCTTCCAAGTAAGGATCCAGTAGCAAGTATTTTTTACCAGACAGTGACCAACATATACTGGATAGATTTGTTCCTCATTGCAACCGAGCACTCCAATCATTCAATCTTCAGTTCAACCGGCATGGTCGTCAAGGAGAACTGGCATTTTATAGCAAGATTCCTCAGGCGTTTCAGGATGGATTCAATGCCTACCGTAAACAGTATTATGCACGGAAACGAGCCCGTCAAGAAAAAATGAAACGCAAATCCGCATGATGATAACTATCAAGTCGTTGTTCTCTAAACGCAAAACCGATCCTTATCATGGTCATATATATATTATTGTCCAATGGATCTGTATAAACATTAATACTAGAGCTTGGCTGCTTTAATGTAATCGATGTTGTCTCTACGATGAAGGATCTTTTTAGCAAGAGCCTACAAAAGGTGAGTTGAGTACGACAACCACTCAGGCATAGATTCAGCCTACCCCAAATTGCTCCCGGCCTTCCGGTGTGTTGATTGGTTCGCGTTGCACAGCCTCCCAAAAAGCTTCATAAGCTCTGCCATCCTCACGACCAAGAGCTGTGTTTAGCTCGTGGTCCGTAAATCCAAAGGCATCGGTAAGAGCGATGCCATCATCAGCAATAGATGCCAATGTAACACGCAGCTGCTCTTCCATCAGTTGCACGTCCTTAGGGCGAATCGTGGACGTTGCAAGGAAGGATGCTAGTGATGATTGACAAATAGTAGAAAGGCAGAACTATCGCAATAAAACGTGAGATTATCATATATGGCTTATTTGTTACGTACCACATTTGCCAGTTTTTGCATGATGATCGCTAGCGCTACGTATTCGGAGGATTGTTGAAGTTCTTGTACTTTGGCGAGCATCTGTTTGATGATAATATACTCTGCGTGTGCAAAGTTTACATTCCAGCACTCGATGTTGAGCTCTGACCATGCGCGGCCCGCCTGCAACTGTTGGCCCAAGTCGGCTACCAACCGAGCGGCACGCGTGCCAAACATCTTCAATTGCACTTGAGGATCCAGTACAGCGGTAGAGGAGTCGATTGCAACCGTGGTATCAATGTCTTCACGAGTAAGATGGGTAAGGTACTCTGCTGTAACTCGCTTTCCGGTTGTTATGGCTTGAAGCTGTTTTAGCAGATATCTAGCCGTCTGCTGCGCCAGTACGTAATTATCTCCTTCGTACGTGTTAGAAGGAACAAAGCTGGCGAACAGATCAGACAGGCCGCTGAAAACAGAATAACCATGGCCACCCATTGCCTTACGACACTCTTCGATACCATCGGTGGAGCGTCGGGTACTCCAGCTCTTGAGGGCACAGCTTGTTGCATGCATTTCAGGTAACATATGCGTATCTTCCCGTGCTAACTGTTGTAGAAGCTCTTGGTACTGCGCATTGAGACTCTGTCCAGTAACGGTCAAAGCATAGGCTGTGCTCAACAGAGGAAACAAACGTCGCTGTACCGACGAATAACGAATGACTTGGTTTTCCAACGCGTCTGGGTTCTTGCTATCACCTCCAAATTGGCGACGGACCGTACAGTAACGGATAGCAATAGTCGTTGCCTTTGCCAACTTATGGGCAGCATCAGATACAATACCGACTCTAAGCTTGACCATACTACCGTAGGATAGTTTGTCATGTACTGGAACTATGTACTGGCCATCTTTGGTGACCTTGGCAAAACGCATCAGCATATTCTCGCGCGGAATACGAACGCTATCAAAGATAGCATCTTTGTTGTACAAATGTCAGTGTTTAGCTTTCAAAAGATATTAGAACTTACATCCGTTGTCCATCGTCGAGAACCCGCCGTAGGCCTTGGGACCAATATCACCTACACGTATGCCCTCAAGGGGTTGATGATCAACTAATGGAGAAGTTAACGGTTACATGTCAACTATCCATCTAATTCTTACCAGGAGAACGAACTGGGACTATAAAAAGGTGTGGACCATAAGATTTTCCAGAGATAACTAGTTGAGCCTGCAAGAATTCATTAGTTGAAGCAGATTGTCGACAGACCTAGTGTACCTGGACCACAGCATGGGTAGCCACTGTACCAAGGCCACCAATCCACCACTTTGCAGCCTATGTATAGTAGATCAATATTTGTTACACTCTATGTTTTACAGTCAACACATACAGTCAGATCAGGGGTATGGACGATGAATTCATCCGTCTGAGGATCCAAAGTAGCGGTAGTTTTTAAAGCAGCGACGTTAGATCCATGGCTAATGCAGACTGGTTAATACTTCGGATCAGCACTTACACGATAAATTATTTACCCTAGTTCTGTCTGGGCATAGCAACCCAAAATTGCATGGCGCTTGGCTGCCACATACCACTTATCCACTTGCTCCTGTGTACCTTGAGCTTGAATGACAGCCATAAAGGCTATATAAAAGGAAGGTGGGTGAGCTATTGATCGGAATTAGTTGTTTGATATATTACCTGAGTAATGGAGAGATAGCTACAAAGGAAATTAGATGAGTAAAATAAACAAAACAAATGAAGTTCAGAATCCGTTACCGGAGTCAGCATATCAAGATAAATGGCTATAAACTCAAAGTCTGCATCAGACAAACTATGTTCTTCCACTAATTCTGCTAAACGTGTGGCAACACGAATAGCGTGTTCCAATTGCTGTTGATCTAGTATCAGTACGAAATTATTCCTTTTAAAATTTAGTAAAACCTGTTGACGGCTCATAAAGGGCATCTTTGACTTGTCCAGCAGTGGTTCACGTTTGGCAATAGCCTTGAGTTTCTCGTGACGCTCTGCTACAGCAGGACCTCCTTGCAGCATGTACCGTAGTTGCTCAACGGGAAATGATGCTTTGCGTCGAGCATCCTCGACATCGAGGGCCATTTGCTTCAGGTGATGATTACTCATGCCAAAAAGAAAACGCGGGGAAAAGGTACAGAGTAAGAAAAAGCAGGAGCAGTGCTTAAAAGGCAGCCAGTGTAGGTGTCACATGCAAGCTACTTGGTTTTCCGCATTACAAGGTAAAACTATATAGCCTATATATCGGACTTTTTTAGACGAAAGGCAATAGCTAAAGGGATTTCGCTTCTTTTTGGATGCTACTTTTGTCACAAGATTTGCCTGAAGCAAAGTGAGAATATTTAGAATAACCTAATTTTTGTGGGTTCAACGGCGTCCTTGTTGAGAAGAAACACTTCGTTGTCAAGTTGCCATTTGCATGACTTGAGTGTGGGGTTAACCATTGATCAATGTATGCATAACGGGGTCGGTAGTCAAAATGTTGAGACTATCCAATGGAAAAGGATCTGCGCTTGTAAAACAAAGAGAAAACCGTTACCCAACGCAGCACCGCAGTCTGGTAAATCAAGGTAAAGAATATGCTTATTATTGCTTATGTGCGACAGAGGTTACTCTAGGTACTGGACCCCTGCCTTCCCGGCTGATCGTACGGAAATAATGATGATTGGCTGGCAGGACCAGGGGATATCCAAATCTAACTCTCTCGTACAGGATCTTCTGAAATAGACATCGTATTTTATAAAACCGCGTCGTGCCACGATAATTGATTGAAATATAGTATGTAAAGTCGTAAAATTTGCGACGTTCATTTCAAAAAGAGTGACATTTCTTTCCGAGAATACCGAGTAGTAATCAATGCAAACGAGCAATCTTCTGTAGAAATATATTATGTGAAAGAATACATATTAGATTGGACATGGCCAATCGATGTCCTAATGCATAGCTTTGTGCAACTTTGAAATGTCTTCAAAATCGGTCCCAACCCACGGTCGCTGAAGGCTGAGAAGATCATAGCACTGCTCGTATGAAATAAAGTCTTCTATAAATCTCTACAATTCTCAGATGCTTGAAGGCGATGAAGATAATAGTGGTACATATTCATTGCATGTAATTGTTGATGTTAAGCTTATTTATGCTCTTCGGTCAATATACACTTGCGACCAACCGGTTTACAATTGTCAAAAATACTATCGGTGTAAATGTTATTCCTGGAAGCACTGGCCAACTAGCAGTTGGAGATCATGACGACAACAAATGATTGGTAGCTGATGGAATATTTGGTTTTTTTATTCTGGACGTCCGATATAAAAACGCCATCCAGGTATACATATTGTCTGATAGAAAAATATCAGTACGAGTTTGGTTTAGTTCGTTGCTACATCTTTATGAGCCGCGGCCCATTGATAGTAATACAACAGAGCAATTGTAGGTTGTCCAACAACACAAAAAGAAATCCTAGCCGTATCCGTTAGATCTCACATGTATTTTCATGCTGTAGCGTTTTCACTTACCAAAAGATGGTGTTACCCAAAGCACTACCTCTACCACGCCACTTTTCCAATGGTTTTGTGATGGCAATCAGTGGGATTTGACCAAGCATACCCCAGAAAGCAAATCCGGTCAAGGCGTGTGTAGGGATGCCTACCAAAACTTCATGCAAGACAGCAGAAACAAAAAACACAAGAAGTTGACACAACGCTGGGGATGCACCGCGCTGCACACTAGGGAGATACACGTGGCGTTTGAAAAAAAGGTACACAGGTCGATTCCATAGTCGCCAGTAAGTCGCCAGGTTGCCAGAATTCCACCAGGCCAGGTAAAATGTGCGATCGCCGAATCGAAGCACTTCGCTGAGGGCGTTAAGGAAGGCATGGAAGAGCGCGTAGAACATTAGTAGCCAGATCACGACTGCGGTGGTCGAAAGCTTCAAGACGCGTTCAATAATAGTGACCCAGTTCTTCTCTTCTAATGCGCGCAAGGAATTTGCCAATGTTGGCTTGGCATACTGTTCCGTGAGCACATACATCATTACCACGCATACAATAAGTTCAGCAACGCGTTTCAAGAAAAAGGTCAAGCGGAATTCAGCGGTTCTTGGATATGATGGTTGATAACAAAGGGTGGGTGCAAAGAAAAAGTACAAAAGGTTTCCACCGTTGATATTGCGTGGATACTTTGCAGCCTCATCATCGGTGTAAACTTCGTCGGGCCTGCCGCTCACTAGCTGGTTTCGCAACTCTCGATTCACCAGAGCATATGATGTCAGTTTCAGAAAAGTAACGAGGCACATGATCAACACGCCGGAGCCCACTGCAGGAAAAAGGCATCAGTACCGCTATCGTGTTTTTTTTTCTCCTTACCGAGAGGATGATAGATTTTAGTATACACGATGTATGAAGGAAATGTGAGAAGAAACGAGAGATGAATGAAGTGTATAGCAGAGGCAACGTGATCCAGAATGGCCAATTTTCGGAGGAAGTCCGGCTTCGCATCTTTTGCCTGCATAGTCAATTTGGCCATGCCGTACTCAACCAGGAGGGAAATGCCGAGACTGAGCGGTACGCTAAGCCAAGCAAGAACGAACCAACCATAGTCTTGGTAGGGAACGTAGCTGTGTGGAAGTCGGATGAGAAGACCATACTTCATCCAATTCTCGATGATCAATCGGATGTTACTGGCACCAAGCACCAACACTTTTGTTCCATGTTAACGATCCGTCCTGACAGCAAGTGGGTTTTTTTTCCTTTCTACTTACTTCCCAGTCGAATAAATCCACTATAATTTTCCGGTGGAGCTTCTTTGGATAAAACGGAAGCTTTGGATAACGTGTGGATGGGTATTGTGTGGCTCAAACCGGGATAGGTCTTATTTTTCTTTTCTTCATGCTTTTCTTCGGCAATGGTTGATACTCGTTTAGTGAGGCGCAAGTCACGTCTTTGTCGAAACTCGGCTTGATCGTCTTCACTATCAGTGACAACCTTTGCAGGTCTACGCTGCTGAAGAGTCGTCATGTACAGGTTTTTTTTTCTTTACAAGAAACAAAAGGAGGATGCAAAGAGAAAATAAGTTTCCTTGGATCTGAATAGAGGAGTATAGATTTATTCAAGACCCGTCAGAGTCACATGCAAATTCATGAAACGAAGCGTGCTTTTCTCGAAGACACGTTTTCTGTTCCTCGAAAAAGAAGCATAAATCGGCTTTTGTTCTCAACTTAATTATCGTCACAGTGCAGTGCTATATGAACCTTGAAATATATATGACTCGAAAAAATTGCGCTTTGGTAAAGAGGATTTCTCAGCTCTTTTGAAGAATCGCCAGTATCCTTACGTCTAAGACTTGACCATTTAAGGTCCGGTTCTTACCCAATAAAGTGCGTCGGTTTACCATCCTAAAATAACAGTGAAGTGGTCAGGTACCTACTGTGCTGTATTTATTTCAGCAGCTATGTGACGCTCTGGTACATTTAAGCGAAGATCAAGCAATTTTCTACTTTTTCTATGATTGGGTACAAGTACTCATGCCGTTATTTAGAGTTTAACTTTTTTTTTTAACGAAAATACAAGTTTTTCCCTCTTTGTTTACGGGTAGCCATTAATATATTTGCGGGAGGTGTACATCATTTCTGCGTTGGAAGTAGTACTTTTTTTTTTTGCGTCGGATTAAAGTGGGCCTGGATAACATGGGTTTGCGCGATGGTTTGGTTCATTGTGTTTTCAGGTAAGGAAATGTTCCACTCAAAAAAAGGGACCCTAATTAAATGGGAAGACTGCTCTTCTTTTTTTCTTTGGCTCTGTTTCTTTAAAGTGTCCCGGTAAGGATGTCGATCTATCCGTAAGCACGATTATTCGTGTCTTTTTGTCTGTTGTTTAGCCTGCATGACCTCTGTCCCGAACCGTACTATGCTGTGTGCGTAACTTTTGTTCGCCACTTAAATAAATGTCTTCATACTGAGTTTCGCTCATCTTTGGCAATAGATCGCCAGAAGTTGCATCGTTTCAAGTCCTTTGCAGTGCTACTCCAAACACTGACCTGAGATGTCAGTATAATCCTCGGTTACACGACTCGCTTGAAGACATACCTTCACTGTATTTTTTTTATCTCTGTATTTCCCTTATCCCTCGCTCTCCCTTAAAGAGATTACATTTAAATATACAATTTCATATTAAATTGGCATTTTATTCAAGTATTCATCAAACTTAGCAATAGAATGTTTACAAAATCCCCAAAGATCATCAATAAGGAACCAATTGCAAGCCATTTGAATCCTGATTATCAGAGTTTCTTTCTTCAAAAGCTGTTCTGTCTTAGTTTACTTTTGCAAACAGACCAAGATTGCTCAACCGGATTCAGTTCCGGTGAACAAAGCGGGGGATAAGCACACCGGTATCCACGGTTTTCTATATACCTGCGGATGTCTTCGTGTTAGTAGATAGGCGCATTGTACATCACAATATAATTGCCCTTGAGCATTTCGTGCCTGTCCAGAACGTCCATTGTGCTGGGGAGGAGGTTAAAGTAATGGCCAGTGACATTTCCATGTTTGCTAGTAGTCTTATCGACATCTTTTCCATATTAATCCCACCATATTTCTTAACCCATCTAAATGAACAAATGAGATCATTTTGAACCGTATTGCAGAAAAAGAGAATGGTTGTTGTGGTCATGCCATAGGCAATTTATAAAATTGTGGTGCGCCAAGCCTTCTTAGATCCCTGAGTAACTTTTATTTTAGCAATTTGCAAACTAATGCTTGCCCTCGGCGCAAAATGTTAAACAGAATATCTGCAAAAAGTTTCTAGAAAGTGTGTATATGTCATGGCTATGACTTCTTGTGTTGTTACACAAGGAGCGAAAGAAGGACAACGCAAAATCCCTGTATAATCTGACTTTAAAACTGGAAAATCGCAACACAGTTTCTTGCTACTCTGTTCCTCATGCTACGACACTGCGCAAGACGATCTTATACTAGTCTAAATCGCCCAGGTCCTCTTCCTCTGGGAAACAAAAAGCAACAACAAGAAATGCTGGATATTATTCGAAAGAAGCAAGAGAGTGATCTGAAAAATGAAGGCACACTTCATGACGATGCCAGAACCCTGAAACCTGAATTTCAAGGCGATGTGAATCCGAAAACTGGTGAAGTTAATGGTCCGAAAAACGAACCTTTGAAGCACGGTGATTGGAGTTTCGGTGGAAGAGTGACAGACTTTTAAATTATACATTTCAAACCAGCTCACACGCATATGTTAACAAAGATTTTCCTATTACTTTACGGGTACCAAACCTACCTTAATCACTACTCTGTCATAGCCATTTGCTGCAGATGTCCGAACTGAAGGACATGGTATAGTTTCTAAGAAAATTATCGTAGGAGAATAGTCAAATTCTCCAGAGTGTCTGAAGTTACGTGAATTTTGCGTAGAATCGAAAATTAGGAATACAGATATGCCAACGCATTGTACAATCACGATTACGTCAGAGCAATCTATCGCACTGAACTGACAATTATCTCAAGAAGATTTTAAATGAGAATTAGGCTCGTTTACTTCTTCCGAAAAGCTCCACCCTTGGTCACTGAATATGAAGGGAAGAAGGCCTGAGGGAGAGTGCCCGACGAAATTTTCTTGATTTAAGCCGTCAGCTATGATTTTGAGGGAACGGAAAAGACACTTATCATACTTCACTGAGCTATTCCGTTAACTCCATCTCCGTCTATTTTTAATTACTTTGCTCCTACCGAGGCATTGAAATTCATGGAGGGGTACACTGTACTTATTTTCATCATGCGCATTAATCTAGAAATATCGAGCAACTTTTTCTGTGGATCCAACCTTTAATTTCTCATCAAGCACAAACGATTTTCGCCATATACGACTTCGATTTTGTCTAGCTGCGGCTTCAAGATAGGCTGAGAGCGATATTGATCTTAGGAAAGTAGGTATTTGTCCAGAAAAAAAGAAGTTACACACAATATAGTACCAATGGGAAGCAACAAACATTTGGAGATAGCGTTTGTAGCTTTTTTTTTTTTTTTTTTTTTTTTGCAGTTTCTCCTCTACAGCTTTGTTTCTTTTAATGATTGGATAGAAGGAACATGTATGATGAGCTACGCAATAAGGTGTATTCACTCTACGTAATATTAACAAATTTGCTATCGAGAAAACCTTACCAAAAACCTTAGCTTCTTGAAAATAACTTCTTTGTTTTTGGTTGTACAACTTTGCCAATTGACTATCTACTTTTCAAAGGCGCAAGATTGCCCTTTGGGTCGATGTGAAATGAACTGCTTCCTAGTGCAAGAGTTATTAGGAAATAACACAAATGTCTCTTCAAAATCTAGTAAACTCCCAAACTATATCCCATAGCAGGGAAAAATTGAGAGATAATAGGTTAAAATTCGAGCTCAGTATCGTTTCTCCTTTAAGAGTATCAGATTCGAGTTCCCGGCTTAGCTTAAACTTTAAAAGACCTGAAAACGTACAAACGAGAAGAATATCAGCTTCTTGTCCAAACTTTGATGACTTCTCACAACGAGAACAGAGCTCTGGTATTAGATAGAGTAAACTTTTTTTGCCTGTTATCTAACCTCGATGTGATTTATAAGATTTACACACATCTATTTCCTGAAATTGTCGATCAATGTACATACGGTATCCACTTTGATGGAAAACCAGCCCGAGCCTCTGCCCTGAAACTCGACCGTAACGAAAATGATATCTCTGATATAATCTGTGCGTACCCTGATAAGAGGCGCTTGTTGAGCATGAATGCATAAGAAATCTAGACACCGAGAATCTGAATGCTGAACTATTCTCGGATGATAACTTCCATGAGTTTTCTCAAGACACGTTTTGTTATGCCGTTGCTGCCAGAAACATTCATTTCTCCTGTAAACCGACTAAACCATCAATAGAACACAGCACAATGGAGTTTCTTGTTTCATATATAGCTTGTGCTGAGGTAAGCAATCGATGACTATTTGCAGAGCAGCTGAGCAACAGAGACTTAACCCATATGTTAGGTTCAATTCTCTATCAAAGACGTGGAGGCAAAATCCGATTTTAAAGAAGCAATCATAAACGCACTGAAGGCAGAAACAAACAAAGAGAAGTATCATTCCCTCCAGGATATATTCCGAGAATTTGGACACTACTACCCCTCCAGAATCTTACTAGGTATAAAATATCTGCTAGACAAGTAATAATATGCTAGAACATCATTATTAGGCGGCAGAGTTGCTTATGGACAAAAAATCCAGGCAAACGTCCAAACCATGGCTGAGGGAAAAGTTCTCGGACAGGTGGAAGAGCTGGGAAATTGGAACATTATAGGTAACACAATAAACTGACTAGTGGGAACCTCATGACTCGCAATAGGTGGCGAGCCTGATTTCTATTCTGTGAAGGGCCCTGAAGTTTGGAAAGAGACCATCCGGTCGAGGCCAGTGATTATTCAACTGAAAGACTTGAAGCCACTCTATAATATTCTCGACGAACGCGAGCGTATTCAGGTGGAAGAAGTGTACCATAAAGAATTTTTGTGCAACAACAATGTATTTTACCATTGCCCTGTGGAGCTTTCGGCTACAGAGCTGGAGAGTTTTCAGCGCAATCAGTATGTTTGCCACTTTCCATATGTAGAAAACAACGCTGCGGTACTCCAGGACGTAGAGCTTCAGGAAAATGAGTCTGGTGCGAACGAAATAGAGCGGCATGAAGGTAGGATAACAAACTGGAAACCCAATCAAAACGAGCGATTTTATCATCTTACCTGTTACTAGGACAAGTTTTGTGTTTTGCGAATCCTAACAAATTGGCAAAGGACCTATATGAAGACCGTCTTCGTCCAGCTACAGTCAGCCTTGTGCCAAAACATGCGCGCCACGCTTATACACCCGCGAAATACGGAGATGTGGTCCATATACAAATAACGCATCCTAACTCTGGATACGTATTTGGGAAACAAGAAAAAAGCTTTTTGTCGCTTCTACAGCCAGTGCACTCAATGACGAAGCAACAAAAAGCAAAATTTGTTGGTCTATACGAAAAATACGTGGCAGTTTCCGCGACACAGTTATCTCCAACATTGGCTCAAGGATGGTAAGAAGATCAATACAGTACGTAGATAATGTCTAGCGAAGATACCTACTGAACTTCTAGGAGAATCGTCCGATACGATGCAAATAAAGGTTCTCTAGGAGAGGTGGAAAAACACGCAGTACAAACGGACCCAGTTAGTGGAAGAAATGCAGACAGTACTGATGATTACATTCGCCTAGATGATCAAATTGCCTTACAGAGCGAAATAATGGGTGATATGGATAATCAAATACCTATACACTTGTGCATTGCTCCACTGCAATATTGGTATGCGACGGTCGCTACCCAACAAGTCATAAACCCTCTTTTATCTTCGGTTTCCACAGCAGTACTAGCTGGGAGTCTTGGTGATCAGCGTAACAACACAAATGTTGGTTTTCGCATCAATCGAAAAATTCTAGAATTTGAGCATTTGTTACAATCCAGCATCATAAACGCGCTTACTAGCTATTGGAACAGAGGGATCAAAATGAACGGACAGGTAGCTAGTTCAACGGTATTAGAAATGTATGGCAGATATCCTGGACAAGAGTGTGCATTTATTTCGGAGTATATTCAAGCCGAAGATGCAATATATATAGAGAAATTGGACGAAGCGGATACAAATGAAAACGAGCTGTTTGTTAGCACCATGTTTGATCCTACCTTCCGAACACATCTGAATTTTCAAGCTTCTGAGCACGACGAGCAAAGAATCGAAGATAGTGCAAGTACCTTGGTGATATATGTCTTATGCTATAAGGTATAACGACCACGTAGCTAGAGTTAACGATCATAATATTGTTGATAGTTGCGGCTTCATGACAAGGTACAAGCAAATGTCTCTTTTATCAACAGTGTTGCAATTGCATCGCGACTATCTTCAGAGAATCTAGCATCTGAAGAGCTTGGCAATGCATTTCAGACATACGGTTATTTTTATCCCTATGAAATAGCACTGGGTAAGCGTTCGTCATATCGAAGGAAAATTGCATCAATTGACGTTTTGTAGGTGGCAAAATTTTGATTGAATGGCATCACGGTCATCAAAACCCATTAGACGCAGAATCGTTCTCGGATGCCGATGCAAATAAGATTAAACAAGTGATTGAAAGGGCCATCCATACAGGCAGCCGATACAAAGCGATTGGTAAGATACCATGCGTAGTTGGCGATGACACAAGGGTAAACATCTCTACTTTTAGGTGGTGATCCGTCCCTTTTATTTAATGTAGATAATCGGTCTTCATTGGATGTTTGTACACCTAGCATTGAACGATGGATACAGTCAATTAAATCAAACGCAGTAATCATTCAATTTCAACAACTTGTACCAGTATATTGTCTGCTCCCAGACAACTTGAGAATTTCCGCTGAAATTGCATTCAAAAACACGCTCCATAGCCGATTCCTGGAGCGAAGTGTCTACGACGAAGCAAGTCATGTTAGACACCACAGCATCAACACGATTAAATCTTATAAATCACTCGCTTTTTCTAAAGACAAACTTGCACGGCATCGACTATGGATTATGTACGCAAAAGGTTTTGGCGTCGACCGTAATTACATCGAGGTCTGCGAACGGTACATAGACGCTATCGATCGCAATGATGTTGATGCACAATATACGCTTGGACGTGCACACATGGATGGAGAATGCGTTCCTCAAGACTACTCAGAGGCATTTGTATGGCTATTAAAAGCTGCTGAACAGAGCGACAGTAGAGCACAGTATAGACTTGGATGTATGTTCAAAGACGGCAATGGTGCTGATCAGGATTACGTCAAAACTGTTGAATGGTTTAGAAAAGCAGCTAAACAAGGTAGTTGCGATGCACACTACCATATTGGGATGCTGCACATATCTGGCGAAGGCGTCGATCAAAGCTATGAAAGGGCTTTCAAATGGCTCAGAAAAGCGGTGGATCATGGCAGTTCAGATGCAGAACATCATATCGGCATCATGTATTTAACGGGCGAAGGAGTTGCACGGGATTATGGCAAAGCATTGGAATGGTTTCAAAGGGCAGCTGATCATAATAACAGTAACGCAGAAAATTGCCTCGGTATAATATACGAGCACGGTAAAGGCGTTCATAAGGACTATGCTGAGGCGCTGAAATGGTTTACAAAAGCCGCAACTAGAGGAAACGCAAAAGCCCAATACAATTTAGGGGTAATGT
This sequence comes from Saksenaea oblongispora B3353, assembly GCA_000697495.1. NCBI lineage: Eukaryota > Fungi > Mucoromycota > Mucoromycetes > Mucorales > Saksenaeaceae > Saksenaea > Saksenaea oblongispora. The sequence continues at coordinate 98,642 of JNEV01001185.1, forward strand.
ACGATCATGGTAGAGGCGTAGCGCAAGACTATGTTACAGCATTTGATTGGTTTGTGAGGGCTGCCCACAGAGGCGATAGCGATGCACAGTACAACGTGGGTCTAATGTACTTGCTGGGCGAAGGTGTCGATAAATGCAACAGTTCTGCATTCAAATGGTTTAAAAAGGCGGCAGACCAGAATCACGTTCAAGCACAATATAACCTTGGGTGCATGTACAGCACTGGTTTGGGAGTAAAACAAGATTGTACGAAAGCTTTCGACTGGTTTAACGTAGCTGCAGAGCAAGACCATGTTGCTGCGCAGACGAACCTTGCCATCATGTACAGAGAAAGTATCGGTGTTCGACGCGACAACTCACAAGTCCTCAAATGGCTGAACGAAGCTGCAAATCGAAATGATCCCATAGCACAAAACTACCTAGGGATTATGTATAGCCACGGACAAGACGTTTGCGTTGATGACAATGAATCATTTAAATGGTTCAGTAACGCCGCTAGCCAAGGCCATATTGATGCGCAAAAAAACGTAGCAGATGCGTACTATCACGCAAGAGGGGTAACTCAGGACTACCATAAAGCTCTTCAATGGTACAAAAAAGCCGCAGATCAGAACGATCTTGAGTCACAAATCAAGGTGGGAGATATGTACCGAGATGGGATAGGAGCAGAAAAAGACTACGGTGAAGCCCTTGAATTCTATGGAATGGCAGCCTCTCAGAACAGTATCGACGCACTAATCAAACTTGGAGACATGCACAGGGATGGAAAAGGCGTCAGTAAAGACAATAACAATGTAGTCTACTGGTACAGAAAAGCAGCTGCTCAGAATAGTGTCCACGCACAAATCAGACTGGGGGATATATATCGCGATGGAAAGGGAGTGAATCAGAATTTCAGTGAGGCGCTTAAATGGTACAGAGAGGCAGCTGAACAGAATGATCCGGAAGCACAAACAATACTTGGAGACATGTACAGGGATGGAAAAGGAATGGAACAAGATTACGGTAAAGCTCTTGAACTGTTCCTAGAGGCTGCTCAACAGAACCACCGTGAGGCACAAATCAGAGTCGGCGATATGTACGGCGATGGAAAAGGAATTGAAACAGATTACGATGTAGCGTTTAAATGGTACCAGAAAGCTGCTAGTGAGAAATATGCTGTGGCACAATTCAAACTTGCAGAAATGTACAAGGACGGGAAAGGAGTGGATCAGAGCTACAGTAAAGCGTTTAGATGGTACAGAGGGGCAGCAATTCAGAACTATGTCGAGGCGCAAATAAGACTTGGGAATATGTGTAAAGATGGAAAAGGAGTGAAACAAAACTATAGTAAAGCGCTTAAATGGTACAGAAGAGCAGCTGGGCAAGGAGACGTGTCAATGCAAATAGAAGTCGGAAATATGTACAGAAATGGAAAAGGAACGAGGCAAGACCACAGCAAAACGTTTGAATGGTATAAGAAGGCTGCAGAACAGGACTGTCTTGCGGCTCAAATTATAGTTGGGGACATGTACAGAGACGGGAAAGGAACGAAAAGGAGCCATTTTGAAGCAGTCGAGTGGTATAACAAGGCTACAGAACAAGATAGTCTGGAGGCACAAATTCGACTTGCGTATATGTACAGCAGTAGAAGCCGATTATATCAGGGGTACCAGAAAGTGCTGGAATGGTGTCAGCAAGCTGCTTACCAGAACAACATTGAAGCACAAATCCTACTTGGAGACTTCCATAGGGACGGGAAAGGTGTGATTCAAAACTACAACCAGGCGCGTCTATGGTACAGAAAAGCAGCTTGGCAGGATAGTGTGGAGGCACAAGTCAGGCTTGGAGATATATACAGTAACAGAAACTGTCCGCATCACGACTGTGGCAAGGCACTTATATGGTACAGAAAGGCAGCTGACCGTGGAAATAGTGATGCCCAAATTCGACTCGCGGACCTGTACCGAGACGGAGAAGGGACATCTCAAAGCTATGACAAAGCACTTAAGTGGTACCAGGAAGCTGCAAACCAGGATAATGCAGAAGCGAAAGTCAGAATTGGGGATATGTGTAAAAGTGGGAAAGGAACAGTTCAAGACTACAGCAGCGCACTTGAATTATACCAGAAGGCTGCTGCCCAGGACAACAACAATGCAAAAATCAGACTTGGAAATATGTACAGAAATGAAAAAGGGCTGCAAGAAGACAATGCAAAAGCGCTTGAATGGTACAACAAGGCAGTGGCGAAAGGCAATGCCTATCTACAAACACGAATTGGGGATATGTATAGAGATGCGAAGTGTATGGACCATGACTACAGCAAAGCGATTGAGTTATACCAGAAAGCTGCCTCTCAGGGCAATATCGAGGCACAAATCAGAATCGGAGACATGTACAGAGATGGAAAAGGAACGAACCAAGACTTTGATGGGGCAGTTTTGTGGTATAGAAAGGCTGCTGATCAGAGCAGTATTGAAGCACAAATGAGACTTGGAAAGATATATGCATTGTGTGGAAACAGTGGCAAGGCATTTGAATGGCATCTAAGGGTGGCACAGCAGGGAGTTATCAACATGCAAGTAGAAGTTGGTGATATGTACAAAGAGGGTAAAGGAGTCGATCGAGACTATCGTGAAGCGTTTCTGTGGTACAAAAGAGCAGCGAGCCAGAACAATGTCGAAGCGCAAGTTAGAATTGGACATATGTTAAGAGAAGGGAAGGGAGTGCAGTGCGACTACGAAGAGGCATTTAGGTGGTATGAGAAGGCCGCTGCTCAAAATAGCCTCGAGGCACAAAGGATCCTTAAAGAATGGCATAGCAGTGGCAAAAAAGTGGACAATGATTACAACGAAACATTTGATTGGTCTCAGAAAGCTATTCTTGAAAACAATGTCAGAACACAAACCGAGGTTGGCGATGCGTTCAGATACGGGATTGGGACAACGGTTGACTACCGCAGAGCATTTAAATGGTATGAAAAAGCTGCTTCTCGGCACTATGCCGACGCTCAAGTGAGCATTGGAGATATGTATAGAGATGGACTTGGTGTCGATCAAAGCTACGAAAAGGCATTTACATGGTACCAGAGTGCTGCTTTTCAGAACAATGTCCAGGCGCAGATCCAGATAGCGGACATGTACAGAGATGGACAAGGGATTAGTCAAGACTACTTTAAAGCATATCAATGGTACGGAAGAGCTGCTGACCAGAACGATGTTAGGGCACAGGTTCAGATAGGGGACATGTACAGAGATGGGCGAGGGCTTTTCCAAGATTACTATAAAGCATATGAATGGTACAGAAGAGCTGCTGACCAGAGCGATGTCAAGGCGCAAGTCCAGATAGGAGATATGTATAGAGAAGGAAAAGGGGTTTTAGTAGATTATTGTAAAGCGTATGTATGGTACAGAAGAGCTGTTGTTCAGGACAATGTCGAGGCGCAGATAAGGCTTGGAGATATGCACAGAGATGGTATAGGAATGGATCAAGACTATAAGGGCGCCATGGTATTGTACGAAATGGCCGCTTCTCACAATGATGCTAAGGCGCAAATCAGACTTGGAGATATGTACAGAGATGGGATGGGAGGGAAACGGGACTACAACGCAGCGTTGGAATGGTACATGATGGCTGCCGATAAAAACGATACCGAGGCTCAAATAAGAGTTGGTAACATGTACAGGGATGGAAAAGGAACGAAAAAAGATTACAGCAGAGCGCTCGGATGGTACTTCAAAGCTGCTGGTCAGAACAACGCCGAGGCGCAGGTGGTACTTGGGGATATGTATAAAGACGGGAAAGGGGTGGATCAAAGCTATAGTGAAGCCCTTGTGTGGTATAGGAAAGCGGCACAGCAAAACAATGTCAAGGCACAAATACGACTTAGTGACATGCACTAATATGGAAAGAGAGTAGAACGAGATCACGACAACGTAGTCCATTGGTACAAAAAAGCGGCGAGTTTAGGGAGTTCGAAGGTCCAAACTGAAGTTAGAAAGACTCAGTATATCAAAGCTTTGCATCAACTAACAATAGGACGCATAAAGTGAAATAAATAGCGTTTCTAAAAATACAAGCGACTTGGGATATTTGAATGGTACTGGGAATCGCCGAACGCATACCTACTTTGTGAGATGGAGGATTCCCGTTAAGCTTTTCTTGCGAGTCTAATAAAAATAAATTGTATTCATAAGTATGCAGCACAGTAAGCATAAAACTTGGTTGAATGATGGATACTCTATCAAACCACGCAGGTATGGATGAACAACCACATAAACGATGCTAACATGTTAATCCCCATACTCTTACTCTCCTATGTTGCTAGACTATCATCGAGGATTTATTCTCTATTGAATAATACGTCAGCGGCAGCTGATCTGAATGAAAGCGACTAAACGCTTGTTGTGATGAGGAGCAAGACTACGCTATTTCGTATTTCTAACACACTTTTAATTGCTCTTGTTTACTATCTTATATTGTCCAAAATCTCTGTGTAGCAATGCATATTTCTTAATTAATTTTATTTTTCATCCATCCACGCCCACCAAGCAGGTATTTTTCCAATCATCACTTTAAGCACTTCTAGCCATCGCACACGTTCTTCCGCAGAGTCACAGAAGAATTCAATCTTCTCTCCGTTGTTAAACAGGATCTGGAACCCATTCTTGACAGAAAAAGACAACTCATCCTCTTCTAACGATATCCGATCGGAAGCTGGTTGCTTTGTTTCAATACTATCCTCTTTCTGTGTCACTTTCTGCAATTGTAGCAGTATGTCGTCGTCGCTTTGTAATACATTGTTGTCTGTAGTCTCTACGATAATGGTATTGTCGCATGCAAGTAATACTGCCTTAGAAAGGTCGATCACCGCCCGGGGTGCATGTACAGTATCAGTGTAAGAAAATAAGCGTCCACCACATAATCGGAAGTATCGTCGCCGCCAAAACTAAACCACCACGTTGAGATTCCGTACAATTCGATGCCCCAATACTCACATTAACGTCTCCTCCAAGCTGCGACATATAGCCTGTTTGCCAACATGTTTGATGGAATCTTCGAATATTTAATGCTTGTTCGCAGGTATAAATACTTTCTGGAAGACCGTTCTTTGTCTGTAAGTAAAAAGCGTAAGAAGTCCGTAGTTATCATGTGTTCCAAATTTTTACCTGTGGATCAACATTAGGTAGGTACAAAAGCTCCACAGTCAATCTTCCAACAGCCTTCTCAGGCACGTTGTTATAATTTTTTCCATATTTTGCTTTTGATGCAATCATATATTTTGTCCGCCTATACCAGCCATTCACAAGAGCAAAGGAAGCTGTGCATATTTTCCCTCGACATTGGGGCATAATATCGTCAAATAAAATACGCGCCTGTGCAAGCGCACCATTGTTTCGGTTTATATAACGCATAATGTCATGGGACCGTGAGGTGATAAACCTTTTCAGCTGTAACCCATTGCCAACCAAGGCATCCTTTACCCTTAGAGTAAGTGTGAATTCACAACCAGGCTTGACATTACTTGTTTGATATGTTTTAGATGAAATGTCTTTCGCATTGTGTGATATCTTACATCTGGCATCCATGTTGAAAAGGTATATGGTGTCCCATTTCTTGGTACGTGGATAGTTGTTCATTTTTTCCATCATTAAGGACGCAACATACGAGCGGTGCGTCTGTAGTAAGTCTATGAGTTAAGCTTCTAACATTGTAGTGTGGCATACCTTTGTTGATAGGGAAGTCAAGGTTCTCAGCCGCAATAACTCTCAGGTACAGTACGCCATTCGTATTCATAATTGACTCATTTCTGTCATCAACTGGCTTCTCTTCCAGCTTCTACATACACAATACCACCATAAGATGTTATATCCAGTGTTTATCGTGCTTACTTTCTCTTCATTCAGCATTTGCCATGGTGACCCGGTGTCTAGTGTCGATTTTGGTTGCTCGTCTTTTATCGTGTTCTTATCGTTTGAAGAAAAAACAAAGATAGGCTTTTGTCGTCCTTTGTAGTGTGTAGTCTACAGAGAATTATACAACGTTAGGATGATTTTGTTTTCTCAAAGAAGAAATGACGACCAGACTTACTGCATCGTCCGTAATCCGTTCAAGCTCATTAATCAAACCTTTGCCAAAATCTGTCATTTGGGCATTCGGTGCTCTTTGAGCTCCATCCCACACTTTTTTCTTGTCGGTAATCGGTTGAGGTGAAGTATCCTCCAAGGAGGCTGCGGTTGAGGCGGACAAGACTGTATCAGTTTCCTCGGAATCAGCGAGGCGTTCCGAGACCTCTGACTTTTGCATATCCCTTTCCTCCTCCCCCTCTTCCTTCTTGTCCTTTTCTGTAGAGATAATGGCCGTGGCGGCAGTAGTCGTAATATCACCTGTACTGTCCGTAAATAAACTGTCACCCTTGGAGGCAAAGCTTGTGGGCTGAGCTGCTTTGGACTGGGCCTCACGCGCTCTAGTAATCGCAGCTATGATCTGGTTCTCGATGGATTCCAGTGAATCCTGCTCCTGAATGTCGTCGCGGCTTTGAACACTGAGACGATCCATCTCCTCTTCGTTTGCCTCGGAGGTTCTTCGCACCGGTCTAGCAATAAGCACATCCAGAATGTGGTCCTTTATCACTCGCCTTGGTGCTTTGCGTTGGTTTGACGTTGCTTCGTTGATCCGTGTCTCTATGCGCTTTTGTTGTTTATGTTTTTCTATTTGTTTCTGCAGCTCGGTATTGTTCGGACATGATGCAATCATTTGTTTGTCGTTCGCAGAAATCGTTTGTTTATTACTTGCACTGTCGAGGATGGAAGGTGTGGAAAAAAACAAACTTTTAGGAGGATCTTCCGTTGCTGCTGCCAAAGTCGTCGGCGCTTCCTCTTCCTCTTCTTCCGATGTCTCATCATCGTCCCATTTGATATCTTGCTCAATATCTGCTGTGAAAACCTCGTCCTCGTCCAAAATCTGTGATCCCGATTCCGGTGTAGTTGACTGATCAAAACTTGCGATCTCATGGACGCGGGGTGTATCACTGAACGTTACTGTTTTGCGTGACCCCTTTCTACGCCCAAGAGCAGTAGAATCCACCGTGACAAGTACTGATCGTGTTGGATCATGAAGGTGTCCACTACGCCCTAACGTTATCTCGGATGGTGCGGAGGTGTACGGTTGCCTAAGCTGCTGATCCATTTCTGAGAGAAACGCTTGGGTTTGGTTTGAACGAATAGCAAGCGAGGCCACTTCAATCTTTTTTGCCGCGAAATTTTTTCCTAGTTCTGGCCGCTGCAGCCTTTGCCTTAGCTCCCTTGAACGGAGACAAGTAGCCGCAGTGAAGTTGCCCGAAGCAGGCATTCCGTTTTGTGGTGCCACACCAGAAGTCTCGCGGTAACCTTCATTCACTGTTGTCATGAGGCTCATTGGAAAGAAACGCGGTGCAAAAAAAAAAAAAAAAAAAAAAAAAAAAAAAAAAAAGAGAAGAAACGTGAACAATAGATAGAGTTGGGGTAACAAAGGAAAGAGTGCGAGTTTTCTTGCAGGTGTGGGTTTTTTTTTTTTTTTTTGGTGAACCTGTTATGCGCGTATATGGCTGAATTTAAATTTAATTGCCCTCTCGGGTTGTTTGTTTTCTTTTGCCTCTTTTTATTGAAAGCAGCTTTGCAAGGAAATAGCAAAACAGCAAAAACTTAAATAATCCAAAAAAAAGAGCATAGTGATTTGTAAGAATTCACACTATGTGCTATGAACGGTAACGTAGTCTTTCATAGTGTAGTACAGATGATAAGCCTCGTTGAAGTCATGCGTGTTGTTGCCACGTTGATTGGTATTATTGATAGATGGTTGCCACATGAATGTATCATTCTTATTCAAATGTCGTGTGCAATTGACAAGCCTATGTCCGGCTGTTTGCATAACTGGCAGCTCGGCACCTGCTTCGAGTCTCTGACAAAACCTGACTCGGCAAGACCTGCAACGCTCTATTCCCATGTCAATGGAAATCCAGGAAGAAAAGCAAAACCACACATGAAATCTTCCCAGCTGTGATTAATCTCGAGAACTACGGCTGACGCGATGTATCGACAACATGTGTTGCCTAGTAAATCCATCACATTCGCAGGCCCGGAAGGTCTCATTTTCGCAGCGACCAGTTGTAGATGGGACCCATCATCTTTGAGGTTGCAACCAAGAACTTGTAGCGTTTCATTCGGCTGGCTTTTGGACTAAATTGAAAGTGTAATCATAAATTGCTCAACGTCAAGATTTTGACACGCTTGTAAAACAGTACCCCAGGCCTGCTGTGGATCCAAAAAGGGTATAAATGGACATAAATGAAATACATGGTGATCGGAACTATCACAATAACGATAGCAGTCTACGATTTCTGTTGCCATAAGATTATGTTGCCCATTTATAACTTTTTGCTGTTGCTGTTGCTGTTGCTGTTGCTGTTGTTGTTGTTGTTGTTGTTGTTGGCAACCTCTGTCCTGCAAGGTTCATCGTCTCCTATCACTTTTGAGAATACTCGTAAACCGTTCTTCTAGACCAGTCCACTCGGCAACGTCCGGATGGGAAGAATTTTGCCGGTGAGAAGCTTTAGGCAATGGGTCCAGTCAGCTGCAATTCAGATGTACTGCGGAAATCTTACTGCAGATGCTCAACCGGCCACGGGAAATTCCCCGTAGTCCAATGAATGGTTTGCTCTTGATAGGAATCATACGAGGTGGATCTTTGATATTGGTCGTTCCTCTGTGGATTCTGTAACTGTAGTTTCTGATGATAGCTATTCATGTCGTACGAGAACCGCATTCGGTTCTGAATGGGATTCCAGAGCGTTCGTGTTATAGATTGCTGGTGAAATACCAAATCCTTCGGATACCCAAGTGGTTCATTTAAGGAACTCTCACTCACAGGTAATGGTAACCAGATATTTGGTGAATGCGTATCTGGAAATAGAGAAGGACAGGTATCATATGACAAAAGTACCATTGAATGAAAATTGATTGTCGGAGCACCGTTCCGCGATACAATAGCTGACTGCAGTGCATTGCCTACAAGCCGGTAACATTGGTATTTAATCTAAGCATCTACTGTTTATCTTCTCTACTGGGGTCCGTGGTAAACATGCCTGGTTTTTACTATCTTGCAAAGAACTTGAGTAATTTGAAACGTCAAGAGGCACTTGCTGCACTTTCATCTCATTTGTACTTGAGGTTGTTAAAGATAGTGTCTCGTGATTTGACTTCGGCAGCTCAATATTATTCAAATCAGCCCGTTGTTTTGCACGTCGAGCACGACTCTTCTCTCTAGGACAATTTTTCTTGGAAATCGAACGATCCTGTAATTCAGTTACCCACTGGAGGTCCTTCCACGGGTACTTTTGTTCTGCCACGTCGTCATGCACTTGCCTCACGTGTAGATAAGGTGAGTAGTCTTTAAAAGCTTCTGCTGTCTTCTCCCACGCCACCACGCGATCTGGTTCCACTTCATCCCAAACTCCTGGATTCGATGGAATCGGTTTAACATCCGGAACTCCATATCGTTTCTTGCACCTCATAGACAGCGCTATCTCGCTTGTTTTCACGACATGCTCTTCGATGTGCTTCTTCCAAATCGACCGTGTGTTCGTTGTGAGGGATGCTGTCGTGATTGTTTACTGCGCCTTGATCTTCCAGACCGGGATCCTTCTTCTAAAGTTGCGTATCTTTTTATCAGCTTACGCTGAGAGCGTGTGATTCTCCCGAGAATTATTCATAGCCTGACTTCCGTTGCCTTGGCGAATATGACCTGCACATAATGCTTTGACATTTTTTTGGAAGGGTTTGAGGGTTAATTGCAGTCTTTAGATTTTGTTGATTGGCACCGCCTAGTGTTTAAACAGAGACTTTCTCGGAAAGACTGATATACCTTGTTCCTTTGTTGTCTCATTAATGTGACAATATTGCTGAGTGTTTGTATCCGAGGCTACGGTGTTTATAGTTGTAGGTTTCATAAGATAGATACCCGTGCTAAGTCACAAAAGGATTGTAGCAAAAGAAAAAAGAGAGAAGAATAAAAAAAAAGAAAGAAAGGTGGATGCAGGGGCTATGTTCCAAATACAAACTGGATGACTGTCCGAGTTGCTACTGCTCACAGGACCAACCAGTTTGGGGAATAAATCATTCGCAATACATGCTTGATATTATTTGTCAATATTATGAACGAAACCATTCAAGTAACCCTATTGTTCCACAGTTCCTCTCTTAAAAACTTGCTTAACTTATAAGCTTCTAACTACAGTGTATTGTTGAGAGGACGTATTTGTCATATAAAAATGAGTACGGTTATAGAAGATATTTCGAACTCGGATAGTGAGGACTTCTTTTCTCAGAGAAGGTGCTTTCCAGGCAGAATTAGTTGGGAAGTAACAACGGAAGAGAAAGTCCTTCCGGCTCTTCCAGTTTCTAGCAAATCCTACCATCGTATTTGAAAGGGTTCCTCACCAGGGTTAACTATGGAAACTCAATTTTCACACACCTTTGTTTTTGCTACTTTTCAAGAACCTATTTGTGGACATTCATAAATGAAGATCTTTTGTCGCAACAGTATTGATAATAGAATTCCTTCAACAAATATTCACCCACTAAAGTCAAGCTCCTATCAGGTTAATTTAAGGCTACCTTCGAGACTATCATTGTAATGGATCAAAAGCTCAGCGGCTTGCAGTATAACTAACAAGAAAGATGCAAGCTAGTTCAGAAAGATGATGATTACGTTATTCAGCAGAACACACCAGATCCTTCCGTAGCATCATCTTCCTTGAGCATAACCATCTGCAAGTAATAATGAAGGGAGGAGGTTAACGAGAGCAACAGACAGCATCAACTCTATACATCGATGCTTGTCGCGTCTATGTACTAGCTTCCAAACCATCCATCAGAATCTGCAGTGCGGGAACAACGGATATTTAGATTATTCTCAGAAGTATCGGTAACGGATTTTTGGCTATGTGAAGAAATATTCTGAAGGATTAGATGGTGGCTGCGGAAGGGCGACACGAAGGAACCTGAAGAAGTTACAGAACTACCTGCCTGCACATTGGCGCCACTACAGGAAATATCCGTTAAAACACTTCCTTATTTAAGTAGTTTCGTTTTCCCCGTCATCTTCTCGTTTTTTTTTATTTTTATTTTTAAAAAAGGTCTCTGGGTTTTGTCGGATCCGGATGAAAAAAAAATATTGACAAATCCTATTCATTACGTACTTGTTGTTGATTATAGGCGTACCTAAATGAAACAGCTTGAAACAGATAAAAATAAATAATTATTACGTTTAATGCAACTGATTTATCTTAACATAGTTGGAAAATCAAACAAAGACTATATTGATGTAGTTGAAATACAAAAGACTTGCGTAATTATCTTAAAAATCTCAGCTTATATGAGAGTAAAACACCCCTCAAAATTTTAGTGAAAGGGATATTCGTTAGATACTTGCGTAGTCGTCATCTCTATTTGTTATCATCATAAAACTACAGACTTCTAGACCATGTTTATCTAAAGTGCAGCCAAGAATACACCGAATATGGTTACACCAAAACGACGTTAACGCCGCAGGCAACTTTCATGCGATTTGCATATTAAGCATCGCCTATCCTATATTTGGAGGGCTTTCACTAACATCCCTACCACAGAATTAATCAAAGCAACAAAACCATATAGACTTTTAGGATACTGGTAAGCTCTGCTGATACATTGGCAGTTCCGAGTTTCTACTCTTCTTAGACCCAGCTTGTTCAGAAAACAAGACATTGAATATTTCATATTTCCATATGAACTGTCGCTCTAAAAAAATTGTGTCCATGAAGAGCCAATTCTGCACTAAAAAAGATACTGATATACGTCATATATTCGAGTCCTTCATGGATATAGAATCTCTTTAGAATGTCATTCAATAATCACTCTCGGGTCTGAACGAGTGACTGACTTGGGTGCTTTGGACAAGTGACATCAAAGGTGTCAGGTGTTTCTTCAAACCGGTCATTGAATTTTTACGCAGTGGTGTGCGTTTTTACCTTCTTTCACTATTTTTCTTTTGCCATGCAAGAAACTGGTGATTCCAAGGGTGAACCGTCATCCTCTAACCTACTGTATCCGCATGGCATTCCTGACACTTCGGAATCAGCACCATTACTTTCATCAGGAGAAGAGAATGACATTCAAACAACTCAGCGGAAAGATAAATTTCCTGCTTGGCGAGGTGTAACCAGTTCGGCATATGGAGCAACACCTCCGCTGGAACCAAGACGTCAATCACCATCCAATGGCACGCTGTTGGAACAAAGTCGGCTGCGACTCTGCTTAGCTTTTTTCCTTCTTATTGGCCTCTCGTTGTTATTGGTGATGGTGTTGATGCTGATGACACCTGGTTTTGCTCAGCGATCGTTTGAAAAAGACGTTCATTTTGAGTTTAAGGAAGCCTCAATACTTAATGTAACCAGTCCTGACGGAAAGACAAATATCATCACTATGCACGTTGTTGGAAACATACTACTTATGAACACTGTTTACAGCCTCAGTCAAACAGCCTCTCGGCTGTTTGGCGATATCAGCATGCAAGACACAGATCTGCAGGTGTTTTATTCCCCGCAGCTACCAATAGCCTCACCATCCTTTCCACTCGGCGCAATGGGCACGATTTCCTTGCCACTGCTAGTGCTTCAACCAAACAGCAATACTACCCGTTTCGATTTTGTCACTCAATTCACCATTGATGATGACAGAGCCTTGATCAGCTTTTGTAAAGAGGCTGTAGCCTTGAGAACAGTCAATTGGAAGATCTCGGGTGAGGTCATGCTGCAGATCGGCTGGCTACCTACGAAGGGACGGATGAAACTTGAAAAAATAGTGAGTCTTGAAGGTAAGCCTCGTCTTTGCACCTTTGGCTAAGTAGTTGATTGAATTGGGATCCAGCAATTAACAAGAACCTGACCATTGTGTAGGCATGGACGGATTAAAGCGGTCAGAAATGCAGTCTATTGCCTTCCCTGGTGCACATGAACTTGGTGGCATCGCTCTTCAGGGTGTTGTTGGCATCTATAACCCTTCCAGCATGCTTAGTCTTAATCTAGGCAACGTGGATTTCGGAATATACCTTCCTGCCAAGAACAATGTGGGAAACGATGCATTGATTGCAGTTGTTCAAGCAGATAATGCAAAGCTTCTGGGCAAACGCATGAATGAATTTGGAATCCACGGACGTTCGCTTTCGTTAGAAGACAGCGATGCATATGGAAAAGAGCTAATGGAGCAATTCCTGTCGTCGTATCTTCATGGCGAAACCACGACTGTTGTGGTTCGAGGAAGTGCTTTCGGACCAGGTGACGGCGGGAACGCTTCTAGTATAGCACCGCCTGCTTGGCTACGTAAAGCGCTCCAGTCAGTCTCGCTTAGCGTCCCGTTCCCAGGCACAAAACAGACAAACCTTATTCCTTCACTTGAACTTACAAACCTCAAAATTGACTTTGGCCCAGACAGCGAGCTACTGGTCTCGGGTGATATTGACGCTCACTTGAAGCTACCCGATGAGATGCAGTTTCCGTTAAATGTCACGGAAATTAACCCCACCGTATACCTGTATCTCGAAGTGGATTCACCCAAGCCATTCGGTCGCATCATTCCAGAAGAACCATGTCCAGCTAAAACCGTTATAAACAATGATAGACTACCGAAAGGACCCGTTCAAGTACTTTCCAGACTCGACAAAGCACCATTTACTGTGATGGAGGAATCAGATTTCCAGAAATTCATGTCAAAGATCTTCAATAGAGAGCGTAGCAAGGTGTTTATTGAAGGATCAGCAGATGCCAAGGTAGACAGCGCCTTTGGCATTCTGATGGTACGAGGCTTAAAGTTCAAGGGAGAGATCGAGACCAAAGGTACATAAAACAATTGGGGAGACACAGAAGAATATCAGCACTTTGTGAGAAATAGAGTGTCTCTTCAATTAAATAAGATAAACATAATCTTTTATGTGTTAATATGAGAACATCTGAATTAACACCCCTTTCTCTTGTAAAAAGGAATGAAAGGAATGAAGGATCCACCACCAGAAGTGACATCACTGTCGATTGCTAAAGGATATCCTATGGCCATCCATGCATGGACGACGATTGTCATTATAAACCCTTCAGATGTTCATGCCAACCTTGGCCCTGTGAATATGCTTGTGCTCTACAATAATCATACGATCGGCAATGCAACAATTCAAGAGTTGCGCCTAGCACCCCTTTCGGCAAACGAAATAAAAGCTTCCGTTTGGTTGCACTATTTCAACGGCGTTGAAGAAGATCACATGCTTGATTTTATTGGAAAATATATATCCGGTAAGATCTTTTTTTTTTTTTTTTTTTTAGTTTGGAGAAAACTAACATGGTATAAAAAAAAGGAGAAGAGGATGTTAAACTAACGATTTCGGGCAAACATCCAAACGCCACCTCGTCAGAGTTACTGAAGTATATAGTCAGGGATTTTGAATTTACGGTGAGCCCACCATTGTTCGAGGGTGAGCCATTACTAGCGGACATGCAAATCAATATCCTTTCATCAACAGCTATACTCTGGCTCCGTAACCCGTTTCGTGATATATTGATGCAGATTGTGCAGATCAATGCCTCTGCAGCGTACGAAAGTCAAGTAATTGGTACCTCCTATGCGAATTTCACAGACAAAGGCGAAGGATGGAGGGGCCCGATTATATTGCCACCGTTATTCTGCGACAGCAATGATCATTGCACAGGAACTATCATGGAAACACCGAAAATCCCGATCATGACAAAGAACCTCGGTTTCGGCGCAATCAAACATGCCTTAGGAGGAGAGATCCTAGTTTCTGTGAATAGCACTGTCATCGTCACGGTGGACAATTTTATACTATATGACTTGACATACAGACGACATCATTTGGTAGCCAAGGTCAGAAAAGGCTTTTGAGCTGCTCATTGTACAAAACGAAACTGGCAACAAGAGCCGATCGTTGTATTAGGTGTAAACATCCTTTTTCATTTCACTCAAGTACAAAATCATTCTCTCATTCATTTGTATACTGGCATCACACGGACAAATGCGTTGTAAAAATTTTTTTCTTCTCAATGCAAGCAACGCCCTGAATAAAAGCTGTTTTAGTAGCAACAATGTATTTATGGCTAGCTCACCAGCGAATATGAAGGTGGTTAATGGAATCCACGGTGATCTAGTTTGCCTTTCGTTGATCAGCTGCGTTGGCTTTGTGGTTACTCTGAAAGGAACAGTATAGTGTATATGTTTCGTTTATGTGCTATTGCACTTCCGTCCTTTTTGTTGATATGAGCCATCTCATTCTAGCGACTTGCGAATACGGTTATTGATAGAAATGATTAGAGAGTCATGCTAGAAGATAGGATAATACTGCCAAAAACAGTGTAGCTGTACCGAAGAATCGTCTATTTAGAATAGTACTGACTCATCAAAACACGAGATTCTGTGAGAATAATTAACACTCTACGACAGTCATTTTCCTTGTATACGGATTAAATAAAGGATCAACAAAAGCATCTATTTGATTTGTCCAAATAGACATGCTATTTGGGAGAATATTATCAAGCTGGGCGGTCTGATGAGTAAAAGCATTTCCTTTCTTGAACAGGTGCTATACTTATACAAACGATACTGGCGCAGAGAGGGCTTATGCGCAACGTGCAGGAGAGGAACACAGAAGTCGGAGCAGTTTGTCAAATCCCGTTTTCGTGCAGTTTAAACTCCTTGCAGATAGTGTTCTTGTTCAAAAACTTATACAATAATTATGATGAGAGCCGGGTGAGAAAATGGTGATAAAAGTCTTGTTTGACCATCCGACATTGTCGAAAATCAGAACGTGGTCTAGGGACAGTTCACGTGTTGCACTGTCCGGAATTAGCTCAACATCTATTGCGTATTTCATGTTTTCCGCTTCTTTTTCATATTTTGCATCAATAAAATAAGATCGAAGTGCCTGGCAGACGAACTCACACTTCATAACGATATATTATATCGCTCGCAAGCAACCTGTTGTATTGTGAAGGACATTGCTTATCGATGTCTCTGAAAACTATCAACGCATAGGCACGCTGCAGAGATGGCCTACGCGAAATCTGCTTAAACCTTCTAAAATCTATGCAGAACAGTTTCCATAAAGTCTCCAGTTTTATGCATTTAGAGACTGGGATTTTCTGTGTAAAGTTTCGAAGCTGCTCTGCAGACAGCGCATATGTTAACGTTTTTTCCTATATCTTTGCGACAATCACTACAGTCTTGTGCGTGGGTGCCTAAAAAAGCTTTGTGAAACGACGCATATCATTTCTGCGTTGGCTCGAAATAGATTTTGCATTAAAAGCATTAAGAGCGACAGATGTTTGTAGTCTACCCGAGGCTGGTTTACATTTTTTTAGGGCAGTTTCTTTCATAATGTCGATCCAACAACAATTTCCCTATTTCTGCGAGTACCGAATAAAATACGTCATACCTTGACGCCTTCCCCATTGACAATATGGGTGTTGTCTCTTTCATCTTTTCTTTTCTCTCTATCATTTACTACTGTACCTTCCGTTATCTGACCTATTGACACCTCTGTCAGTAATATGTATGACGAAACTACCTTGTAAGTTGAAGTACGCATACATGAAAAGATTTATGTTACCGCATGATTCAGGCATAGTGCATCAACCTCTCGATTATGGAGTCAGAAAGTTACGAAATTACATGCTGGACTTGGCAAGGTAATCATTCATTAGAATCATCTTTTCTGAAAACACACAAACCTTTGAAGAATATATAAGGATAAGACGTATCTGAAGAGAAGCATTTGAAGAAGCATTTGAAAAAACAAGGTACGACAACACTGGATGCTGCTGTTGTTTTGCAGCTATATAACCTCACGATACCATAAGTGTAACAGTATACCTGCATATCTCTCGCACATTTTACTGTCATCGGTGGATGGAAGAATCAATGAATTGCAGCAGGAATTCATCTTAGGAATTCATCTTTGAAATCAAGGGCAAGCATCACTCTTTTGGAACATTCAAGACAGTGTAAAATATCGGGTGGTTTCAGACGCAAACAAAATTCCAACAAAGCGGTGCGGCAACAAAAATATGGAATACCTTTATGGTTCCTAACTTCGGTTCTTTTACAGTCCATAAGATGCAGGTAAGCAGAATATTGGTGGATAGCTCTTCCAACTTATTAACCGGAGTTGCACTCTCGGAAGATTTCTGTCCTCGGCTGCACCCACCATGAATTTGGTGCGGTGCGGCCGCCTGTACGTGCGACGGGATGCCCTTCGGGGTAAGTAAAAGTGGTCGGCCATATCCTTCTATTTAATAAACATGGATGTATTTTTATGCTACTCGGATGAATTCTACGTTCACTGAAGGGATAGGTTAATGTAGTTCGCGTAAGACTGGTTTGTTAATGATACATATTTATTTTATCTCTATCACAAACTTGACGCTTTCCTGAACGCAAAATTTATCTTAGAATAGCGTAAAATAGTATTCAATAAACAGTACGCTAGACAAACAGAAATAGATGCCCATGAGATTTTGTCAAAAAGCGCCAGAAGAAAAGTAAAACACAAGATCCATATTTTAAGAGAGACGACCTCTCACCTTGGAAAGAAGGCCAGCATCGTTTTAGGAAGCAACGACTTTATCGTTTGAAATAACTGTACGTGAGCTTAGTTTGGTTAGTGCGCTCATGCTTTCCGCTACGAACATTAGCCACAAACGTAACCGTAAGTTGTGTTACAAGTTTCTTTTTCGTAGTCAAGCGACGCAGTAACATCCATGATGGTTACGCATAACTCAATGTCTGCTTGTGTCTAAGTTTAAAAATCTGCACATTGGATGTTTGGATGTTTGTTGTAGTCGATCAAATTATTTGTGATGTTCATCATGCATCCATCATTAAATTATGCATTGCTCTTTCATCCTTTGGCCTCTAAATCACGTACTTTTAAACCACTGTTCCTTGCACGTTGTTAGAAAAAATGATGCACATACGGACGAAATAGGTATCTTGCTTGTTTAGGCAAGAGCACAATGCAAAGTCAGCTGTTCAATTTTGCCTTGTACAAGCGTGTACAAGAGAGAACTGATTCCCAAGAGTCGTTGGCATCTAGAATGATGTATAGACGTAGATAGATGGTTCAGCAGGACTACATTGAAGTATGCAAGGAAATTGTCGTCAAATGGATGGTCAGGTAAGATGTACAAGGGTCATGTAGGCTAATCCTTAGTTGTCCAAATAAACTACATTAGCTGCTTTTTACCACGACGAGTTTCGGAAAGGGAGATTGATTAGCTTAGCGGGATATAAATTTAGTCATTTTCATGTTTCCCTCTTGGCGACGTTTTGTTATAAATTTTCAATGAAATTATGCGTATAAGTTTTTTTTGTGTGGATAGAGATGCTGTATTTTTCGTCAGACAGAATTCGTATTCTAATGTTTAGAAACGGTGGATTTCTCTTCGAGTTTCTTCATACGATCAGGAATCACATGGTTTTAAGCGGAGGTAAGTTATTAGTGCGAAAACAGTTGGATTGTGGTACATTGGGGAGAAACCAAACAAACATGAAGACAATAAACGTGCACAACTACCGTAAACTTTCTTTTGAACAAGGAGCCAATAAGACATCACGAAGAAAATTATTATTATTATTTTTTTCTGCTCTGACTCTCCTTTGTGCAGGCTTCTTCCCCTTTTTTCTTCTTTTTCTTTCAACCTTCCCTCTCTTTACGCCTTCCATTTCTTTTCCACCTTTCCTTACCTAACAAAAACAAAAAACAAAAAAAAGAAAGAAAGAAGCATCTTGATAGATCATCAGACTTAGGTATAATGCGATACAAGAGTACGCAGATAATATGGATATCAATTTTGCTTGCTTTACTTGCAAATCACGTCCAGGCTGGTATCTTTGATGGAATCTTTGGAGGTGACAAAGGTGATACAACTACCTCTGCACCTACCCCAGACCAACCCACTCAGAATCCTGGTGGTACTACACCCGTAAATCCTACTACACCTCAACCCCAACAACCTTCTTCTACCGGTTTAACCCTCCCACCAATTATTCCTTCTACTACAGAACAACCAAAACCATCATCGCAACAACCTGTACCACCTTCTTCCACGTCGCAGCAACCGACCACACCCAATCCGCCATATCAACCACCTACCACTTCTTCTATAACTTATACACCTCCCGGTGGTGGGACCAGCAGCAGTGGTGGTATTACTACGACAAGTACTAGTAGTAGGAATCATGGTGGATCATCTTTGTCTTCGTCTCAGCAAACCTCCACGACCGATTCGCCTACCGCTTCATCTACCACTTCCAGCTCAAGCAGCGACCCCAATAAAAAATCCAACAGTAACACCGGCGTGATTATTGGCTCTGTTTGTGCTTTCGTTGCCGTTATTGGCGCAGGTTTTGGATATGCCTTCCTTTCGAAGACACGGAAAAAGAAGCGAAACAAACGATTATTTAATGAGGATGGTTTACCAACACACGACTACAACTCACCTCACAACAATAATAATACACCTAATCCATATGATAGTCGACCTTCGCCAGGAATGGCAGCAGCAGCAGCGGCAGTTGCTACAGATCAACAACAGAAACCATACGGTAACTGGGAAGATCCTAACGCTGCTCCACAATACATGTACGGCCATCCTTCGCATGGTATTTCACCCCAAATGCCAGCAGCGGCAGTAGCACCAGTAACACACGATCCGTATTACTCTCCGCCTATGGCAACAACAGCACTGAATCCAGCCATGAACTATCCCGACGCCGGTGTCTCGGGTGCTTACTACAACACGCACACACCTGCGTCAAATGCACCACCTGCGCACTACTACGAAGGGGCTTACAACAACCAGTATGATCCCTATGTCCAGCAACAACAATATACTGGACAACCAGCTACTGTACCTGTTGTACCCTCCTCGCCCACAGGTGGTCCCACCTTCTCTGTTCCTCATACTTACGATGACGCTCCTTCCGCCCAAGCAAGTCAATCTCATCAGTCTCCTAATACGTATGATCGAACGTACCATGTTGGTCATGAGCCGCAATCGAACTTAAACGGATATCAACCACACCAGCCACCGACAGCAACTGGCCATGGCTATGGTGGTAACGAATGGAGTTACAGATAAATGAATAGTTGCCCTTGCGTCTTTCAAAGATAGCACACTATACACAACATCCAGCTGTGTTCGACCAATTACAATCCATCTTGTTAGATTAACAGGGAGAGCACTTATCCGTACATTATCTCATTCGTAACTGTTATTCTCTCTTTTATATATATCATCTGTCTTTCAGTATCTTCTGTCGCTGATTGATCATACGAACTTATTGTCCAATCATCTTTGACGCGTCTCATTATTCGCCTTTTTTTCCTTTTTAACTTTTACTCATCGTTTTTATTCCCTTTTGGATGCTGCTCGTCTCTTTGCACGGTACTCAGCAACGTCTTTGTTAACCATCACCATCATCTCTTTGTGTAATTTTGGACGGTAGCCAAAAGCAAACAAAACTTCAAAGAATACAAAATAAGGTGCTAGAACAAGTGCTAAAAACGAATAATTGTCATTGCCTGATTTTTTTTTTTTTGAGAGAGAGATTGACTTACCTTGAACAATGTTATCCATTAATTTGGGGCTTCGTTTTTCGGCAAATCCATGACCAATGAATTGCACTATCCAGGATACTACATGGAGTGCTAATGCATTTCGAATGGCATCTGGATTAGTCGCATAATACTGAGTTGCAGTATAAGCAAATCCGTAAAGAATGGGCGCACAAAGCAACTTGGAATTTTCCAATTAGTCTCGCCGTTCGTATTCTGGGCAAGATACTTACAGCAGCTACAGGATCTAATATCGCATAATACAAGCTATAAAATACGGTGACAAAAAAGCTCAGGTTCGGACCAAACGCCTTTAGCCAGCTTAACCAAGGCGGAAGTTCCGCGACATCGATTAGTGGACCATGCTTAGAGCCGAAAACCAAAGCTATGAGAAAAATTGCAACATTAGGATTTCTCCATGAACTAATCTGCTATTGGCAAATGGCAGAACGTACCAGTCCAAAGAATGGTGGGGACAAAAACCATATGGATGGCAATGTTGACTTTATTGTTATGATGCGTTCCGTAGAAAACAAGTTGCTTCTTGAGATTGAATATGTCAGACATCGTTAAGTAAACTGTGGGCAAAGCAAAAAAAAAAAAAAAAAAGACCAGATTCTTTTTAAAAGGATATTTTTTCCCTTCGGTTTATCACGTGTAGTCATGCAAACGATTGAGGTCGATACAGATTTCACAGCTTCCACGCGGTTAAACAATGTAGCCGCACATACATCACGTAATGGCTTTTACGAATCGTGGATCTTGTACTTGTTCTTCTCTTTCTTCCTGTTTCAACGGTATACTTACTGCCTCTTTACATGTCTATCAACAGCAGTATGAAAAATGGGCAGAAGTACTATAAAGCCTAACACATTACTTTTCCCATAGAAAGAAAGGGGCTGCACAGTAAAAGGAAATTCCAACCCTGAGGTTTTAAAGACATCGTACTACAAGGATTTATGATTGATAATGGCTGAGGCCATTCCCTTTTCTAACAATAAAAATGACAGTACAATTGGTGGCTAACGTTTTGCGAGTATGGAAATTTAACGAATACAGCATGTGGTTGTAGCAAGGATTCTGCACGGTTGCTGTTAATGCGCCCCACAGATCACCATCAGAGTAAGCAGTAACGGATCATTATTCTTTTGGATTGAACAGACCCTCGTCATACATTTTGATCATGTACTGTGTCTTATTTCTCATCAATGCAGCGCTTTACAAGTGTGGTTGTCTGAAAAATTTGTAAATTCCATATTTTCTTCCTACTTCTTTAGAACTCCATAGAGATGTTTCACTGCTCAGGAATTTAACCAATTTTGGAAAAACGCAAATCCTCTCTTTTTTTAATTACTGCTTGTGATATTTTGAAGGATGAAGCAACGAAAGTAAGTGGCCTGATGAGCAGCATTCCTTGATTTCCGGGTGGTGACACGACAGATTTTGGCGTCTTACCCCTTTGTGTACCTTTTGTTGGATTACACCACCGACTAAAGGGTGCATTTTGATTCGATAGTCATACAATGGATTGCAAAGCGGAGCAGGTCATTCGTACAAAAATATTTTTTGGGAAATTTGCGGTAGTACCTTAACTTCTTTTCTTTGGTGACATGGGCAATTCGCAATCTGTTGGAAAGGTGGTAAAAGAGGGAATTCAGATCTACGAGACCATCAAGGCTCAGCAAGAACAGCAGCAACAACATCAACAACATCAGCAGCCTCAATACGGACATGCCAACAATAACAATAACCACTTCTATCCACCACCAACGCCTCATGAAGACTCCTCCTCCGACGAGGACCACCCTGACTATAGCCGTCTGCGTGCCTTAGCTCATGAAGAAGCAGAGAAGCGGAACTACTATTATTCACAAAGCCAAGACGCATACCACGGTGGAGACGGTGCCACTGCCAAAGAGCTGTCCAACAAAGGCCATTACCATGACAACCGTATGAAAGAATACAATAGACAGGCCGCAGAGCTCGTATTTTCTCGTAAGTAGTCAACGGGAAAAAGGAACAGGAATTCATTGTGGATAGTGAAAAACCAGAACCGTCCCCCAACGGAAATCGATTTGCACGGCTTATTTGTTCATGAAGCCGCAGAAAAGGTGGAGCAAGCATTAAGCAGATGCCAAAGAGAAGGACATGACCACCTAGTCATTATTGTTGGCAAAGGTCTTCACAGCCCAGGTACAATTCTATTATCAAGCATTTTTTTTTAAACTTTGGGATGGTTTTAGATAAAATTGCCAAGCTGAAGCCAGCCATGTTGGAGCTGGTGCACAAATACCAAGTCCGTTGCGAGCCAAACCGGCCCAATCCTGGTTGCATCTACGTCGAATTTGGTAAAGGCGTCGGCAACATGGATTGGCTGGATGTGTTTGTCAATAAGATGGCAAGCAAGGATTGTATTATCATGTAGAAGGATAGAAAGTAAAGTCCATTGTACTTTTGGCAACCCATTCCCCCCAAGACTCCGAAACTTGTCAATGACGATCGTGTCACACAAAACATTATCCTTCTTAATGGGAAAAGAAGTGTTCAGTGACGCCTTTTTTGTTGTTGTTTCAATTTTGGTGCAGACAGCTATAGAAAGCTTTTTAACTTCATCTTTCTTGCTCATCGTTTCAAAGTTCCTTTCCACATCTTTGCTCCTACGTCCGGGCAAATTACCTTTTTTCTTTCACATCTACGAAAGACGGGGTGATCATGACAACGGTACAATGAAAAATTCCTATATGCTATGAGCCTTATTGAACTTGTCTGTTCTTTTCTTCTTATGAAGAAACCCAATGCGCTGCCATCGTTTCGACAAAAACCCTTGTCATTGTCCAGCCTTAGCGTTCCTCGGCGTCTCCACATTCCAGTGATTTTGTTACGAGCACTCAGTCTCATACCTTGTCTACTCGGTGTCATTCATAACTCACAAGCCGCTTGGAACGTCCCATACCGAGATGCTGGAGGCGCAAGCGTCTTACGAAGTACACCAGTAGAATACTGGGTGGCAAACGCCTGGGTAGGACATTGGGTGCATGTACGCTATCAGGAAGATCACTGAACTTTTCTGTGGTAGTGTATCTTGGCAGGATACTGGAGTTGGATTTTTACGACGAGCATGATGCGACGCTGGATATACCACTACGAAATCAGCAATGCCATCGTTCGCCTTATCACGCTAACAGTCATTAACTGGTCGGTTTCGGCCTTTGTAACCTCCAAATACGATTCAGATCAGGCAATCAAAACATGGATCACGATCTGCTTTATTTTATTAGTTTGCAATGTTTTTAAACTCATCTTCGCAACAAGTCCAAAATATCATAAAAAAGCTGAAGATGTACAAAGTCCACGCATCAACATCAAGTCGACCGTGGTTAAGGTGCTTGTGCTGCCACTCTTCGTTGTTACCTGCCTGACGACATTTGCAGCATTACAGCAGATCAACCAGTTACAGTACAATACGAGTCAACTCATGGATCAACCATTTCAGCTGGATGCCTCTTTGGGAAAACATGAATTGGCCAGTGACGGTGCCGTTAATGTCCTTGTTCTTATCCTATCCTCATGGTCGGCTAAAAGCTTTGAGCGCCGTCAGATACTTCGTGACACGTCATTGAAGTTATTGTCGTCCGTTCCTAGCAACGTGTCGATTACATACCGATTTATTCTCGGCCAGGCACCCTCTGCTCAAACGCAGATGTCGATGGGATCATATTTGGTGCAGGAATCCGCTGTTTACCATGATCTGCTTGTGGTTCCCACTTCCGATGCACGAGAACACAAAAGTCGCAAAGTTTTCGCGGCATTACAGTGGTCACGGGACATAGACTACAACTATCTGATTAAAACAGATGATGACGTTTTTACACGCTGGGATATCATCGGCTCGGAGCTAACTAACCTGGATTCGCCAGCTTACTACTGGAAAGGGCTGGTTTACAGGTATTTAGCACTCCAAACGAGATCATTTTTAACTGAGACATTGTAGAAATATGCCAACTGATTCTAAGCATGCCGACAAAAGCATGGATGCTGATTTTGGTTTGTCCATACTGCCGCCTTTTACATCCGGGACGCTGTATACAATTTCGCGGGATATTGTTGACTTGATTGTGACCTCTCGCACACCACGACGTTTCATTGCTGCAGACGACCATAATTTTGCAGTTTGGTTATTTGGCTTCAATATTGAGCCGATTCATGATGCACGGATACAAGATCGTGATGTCTGCGTGGAGGACCAAATTGCCAAACGATTTCCCCATTCAGACACAGAAAATATGAAGCGGATGTACAATAACATCATCAGCCAACAGAATCAGTGTGCTGGTCTTGACACGAATGCATGTGCCGTCTGTTATCCCTGTCACGGGAAAAAAGACAACTGGAGATCATCAAACCTTGCATGTGATTTATTTAGAGGCATCACACTACACGACCAGCCCAAGTTTAGAAAGGTATCCGGCATAACTGCAAAGGATACCTTGCCACCATTGAGCATAGAAGAAAACGATGAGTGGATCGTCAAGGATATATTATCAAAACGTAGCTCAATCTATTCAGACACGGACCAATGGCATCTGCTGTACTGGGTATGCTGGTCGAGCGAGCCATCTACCTTTATGGATCGTCACTGGCGAGCATTGGAACTTATCTGGATCCACGAGCCACGAGCTACGGTCTTTATGATCTCTAATACGCTGCCAGAAAATTTCTTCGACGAATACACAAAATATGGATATAACATTCACGTTGTGCATTTCAACAAAGACAACCTGCTCAACTGGAACTGGCATTTCGGATCGGGTACTCAAGACTGGATACAAGACTGGGAAAAATGGGAAAAAGGACAGTACTTCAACTGGCATTTAACCGATTATATTCGTCTGTTCCTGCTGTACAATTATGGAGGGACGTACATGGACATGGACGCCTTATGGATTAGGGCCCCTCCCGACACAGAACTCGAGTTTATTGGATCAGATTACAGCGGACTTGAGAGCGATCGCGAGTGGACTTTAGATGACAAAGGACTATATCTCCCGCAAGGAGTTATGCGCTTTAAGCGAGGATGGCGCTTTTTCCGAGAGATTGCGGAATCAGCGTTCTCATCTTATACCTACGATCCAGAGTGCTTCAACTGCCAGGGACCAAAGGCAATCACAACTTACGTACGTGGGCACCAGCACACGCTGGAAGCGAACGGTTTCACCATTCTACCCCGCGAGACGCTGTATCCCAAGGGCTACCAGGACATTAACAAGTATTTGGCCCCAGATCCGCTAGCAGAGCAAGAGCTCAAGTCGACGCTCATCCCTAACACATGGAATATTCATCTGTTTGGAAAAATGACGAACCACCTCGAAATTCGATTTGGAAGTGTGGTGGACCTGGTATTTAAACGATTTGATCTTGACATCCCGCATCGTGATATCCAAACGCGGTCTATCATTAGTTCCACCAATGCATGGAAAGTTCCGGTGCACTTAGTCGGACCAAGGACGTACATCTACCGAGCTTATACGCCATCCGACCCACGGGTGCAGCAGCAACAATGGAAAGCGCCAACGGTTGGAAAATTCCAGGGTCTTGATGTGATCTACGTGCAGGGAGGACCAGCCGTTAGTCCTGCAGTCAAAGTTGACTTCAAAGTAGCACGTGGCAAGCTTAAATTTGACAATTCAGAAGAGGAATTCCTATCCAAGTCCATTGAACTTGAGCATGCCACCATGAAAGATGTCAACGTTCTTCTCAATTCACTTATTTACGTACCCGATCCATTACTTGTTGCAAACGGTGGCCGTGACCAGCTGCTTATTGAGATCCATTACAGTGGGAGCGGTAAATCTAGCGCGGAGCAGGACAGCATTCAGGTGGACATCATTGTAATAGAAACCGAAGAAGACGAGGAAGATTAGAAGCCTTCCAACATTTGTTCATAGACAGATTCCCCCCGACAAAATGGCGTTGTAGCATTAGCATTTAGTTCCATTTCATAGAGTTGTTGTTCTTGTAAACTAGGTTACTGCATTGCTTATTTCTGGAACACAGCCACTACGGGAAATCATCTAAGCCATCTAGGAAAAATCTTTGGAAAATATAATTGATCAGTAAAAATCTAAGATTTATCTAGGATAAATATATTACAAATCTAATCTTTGAAAAATCTTTGAAAAATATAATAAAAAATCTTTGAAAAAATCTTTGAAAAAATCTTTGAAAAATATAACAGATAATCTTTGGAAAAATCTTAGAAAAATCTTTGAAAAATATAACTCGAATAATCGCATTTGGATACCCCAGATCGTTACCCAAGACTAAAATTTCTTCTGGACGGAGATTGTTCGTGACATAACTCCAATAGCTGATTGATATTGCGATAGCCCATTTATCTGACATTACTTCCAATCGCGTAAAGAATGAAGCAAATCTCAGGACACAGATTTTACTGCCAACATTGTGATCGTACATTTAAAGTGGCTGAAGATAGAACACTGGCTTACCACAGAACAAATTGTCCAACTATGATAGCCAACATTCGAAAGACATCTTCAATAATGATGCGTTTAATGCAAAAAGCAGCAGACAGCGTAAATAATCGAGCTGATGTAAGTAGATGATCGGAACACATCGCAAATAAATATGTTGACAAAAGGCTATCATGTTTTGTAGCAACAAACTGATTCTGTTCCTGACCTTGATACTGATAATGCACCCGTTTCAGCTGATGCTAGGAATAGCTATATCATGGATGACGTAGTGTATGATGATACTTGGGAAATTCCCTCTGATACCTCTAATGAGGAAGCAGTTGAGTACATTTTTGATGATACTCGTGATTCAAGAAAGCTGGATAAGGCCTCAATCGTCAGTATGAAGTTGGCCTCGTTGGCAAAAAAGTTTTCGGTGCCTCGAGAATACCAAGAGCAGGCCATAAAGATAATCAACGAGTATATCGGTGGTATTCTTGAGCCACTAGATTCAGTATATCTTAGTGATAAGTTGCTAAGACATCAGTATCCTATCACCCCGGACGAGTATGATATGTGCGTGAAAGGCTGTAAGATGTATAGCAAGGTGGACAAAGATAGTAAATGTGTGCATTGTGGACAAGACAGATGGATCAGCAATTGTAAACGGACACGTAAGGGGAAACCAGCTTCCGCTAAGCGTGCGAGGGCTACAGTAAAACAGTTGTCATTGGGGAAACAACTTGCTCTTTTGCTTGCGAACAAGGAAACGAGAGATCATCTTATTTATCGTTCGCAGCGTGAAAATATTGATACCATATACACTGATGTGTTTGACGGAAGTGCATATAAGATGAATCGCAATGCGTTGTTTGCAGGAGAATTTGACATTGCAATTGCACTTTATACGGATGGATTCTGTCCGTTTAAGAGAGGAGGGAATCAAATGACAATTGTTCATGTCGTCATCCTGAATCTCCCTCCAGATATGCGTTACGAAATACGAAACATGATCCAAGTATGCATCATACCAGGCCCTAAAGCGCCCCGGGATCTGTTCTCATTTCTTCAGCCGTTATTAAGCGAGTTGCAAGTATTACAAACAGCTGGGATGAAAGTGAAGACAAATGGCGTAGAAATAGTTTCGAGAGTGCATTTGATGTTGGCGACAGGTGATATTCCCGCTGTGGCGAAGATAGCGTATCATCGGGGACACACCAGTACATATGGATGCAGGCATTGTCTTGTTTCGGCGAAAAGCTGCCAGAAAGCGTATGGTCCCGGTGATCAGGACATTGATGGCAAAGCCAGCAAGGGAGGACTATATTTTCTGCCCAGTACAAAAGCACCTAAGGATCGGCCTGCCGA